>JAGKTI010036271.1:0-11099 GCA_018397915.1 Birgus latro
TTTTTTTTTTCTTTTGTGTCCGACTCTGGACATAGGCTTCACAGCCTGCTATCTAGGCCCAGCAGTCTTCCTACATACCATACACCTCTACATGTCACCACTTCGGCGCTAACACCCACCGTCCATATTGAATACATGCAAGGGCTGTCTCATACAGGAATGGTGTATTGGTACTAGCGGGGGTATTTTTACAACATGTCGGTGGGTCTTCTGGTAGATTATTAAAGCCTGATTTAATGAAATTCAAATCCTTAAACTGTTCCTTGCCTCAGTGGGGATTTGAACCTGGGTCCGTTGGGACTGCAGGCCAGTTAAGCTATATGATATGACACTGAACCTACCTGTGTGAGCGTCTTGAGGAATCTGTAGTTGTGTTCACTGAGGGAGGCAGTGGTGGACTGGGCAACAGCTGCATTGAACACTGCTGACATGGGAGCCTCAGCAAAGAGTAGTAACAGGGGCCGCCTCTCCTCTGGCCTCCCCTTGCGGCTCACAATCTAGATCAGTTGAGAGAATCTTTACAAAAAGAAGAGTTAACTTATTTACTTACATGTTAATGAGGGTTTTGGCGATCAGGACCAACAGCAATATCAAGCTGGTCAGCTGTAGTTTTTCCTTCCCCATTAATGTAGGTGGGAATGATGATGATAATGACTCATTATTTATTATTTTATCTTAATTTATACAACTAACAAAACAAGAGACAAAACAATCTTAACAAAATTAAACAGATGCTGCTGCCTTGATCTACAATCCAAATAAAAAATACCTACCAATTCATCTGAAACTTTATACAGCCATATTTGGGGAAAAAAGAAGTCAGAATGATGATGACACTTCTCAGATTAAAAGCTACATGCATATACTGTACAGTATCCAAAATAAATGTTTAAGATGATCCCATACCTACTTCATATATACATTAGAAGGCCAAGGAAGCAGTTGTTTAGTCCAGACCATTTAAGGTGAAGTGAGTGACCAATAAACCCCAGCCATGCTCCGTTTATGAGTGCCTTAACCCACTAGACCATAAGGTATCCATCTGCTGGTTATGTGGTTCTCACCCAATGTATAAAATAGTTTTCTGGAACAGTGGATACTATTTAAAGGAGTAGGCTGTAGCACCAGTCGAGAAGGCAGTACTCCCAAGATGGATGGAAAGTTGATGACAGGAAGATGTGGAGTTCCCATTTCATCAGCCCTCAGGACTAGTTTCTGACCATCCCCCTTTGCTGAACTTTTTCTGTGTGTCAGTAACATAGAGAGTAGGCCAGCATGCTCTCCAATACAAGTTTCTCTACTGTCAACACCAAACTACATGCACAGTGGACACTACACTTCCTTTTCAAAATTAAAAAAATGAAAAATGGCAGTATTCAAATAAGCCTCAGAGTCCCTGGGGGGGGAGGGGACCATAAATGCCCCAACCATCTGCCCCCTCTCCTGGTGATGACTCAATGAGATGCCTGGAACCACTGTCTGAGTCACTCCTTCATTTCTGCAACATTCGCAGCCTTTCCTCTAACTTTCACTCTGCTGAGCACCACCTCTCCTCCTCTAAACCTCACCTTCCCCTCCAAACTGAGACTCATCTGTCCAATGCAACTGACAGCAAACCCTTTTCTGTATCTTCCTACTTTCTCTATACTCATTTCAAAGCCAAAGGAGGCTGTTGTGTATATGTACATGACTTATCTTGCTCTCATGTTCCTGAACTTGCTTCTTCTGAACTCTCTACTCTCTGGCTTCGGCTTTATTGTCATTCTGACTAAATATTTATGCGCCGCTGTTTACTTATCTCCTAATTCTACTGACTATCAAAAATTCTTCAACTATTTTACTTCTACAATGGAACACATTCTATCCATTTCTCCTTTCTCTGAAATCTCCATTCTAGGAGATTTCAATGTTCACCACCACCTTTTCCCTGGAATGATTATTGGTTCCATGGCCAGGAGACGTATGAGTGTGCCTTGCGCATTACAGAGGTCGTTCTCTTGGGCATGGAAGCATACATTCCCTTCTCATACCCTTTGACTTATGCAAGAAAGCCTTGGTTTAATCACGCTTGTTCTAATGCTGTCCACAACAAGGAGAGGGCCTATAAAAGGTACCAGAGTCAACCCACCGCTGAATCACATCTTTTATATGTTTCTGCCCAGAACTGTGCTAAGTCTGTTCTTCGCTCTGCTAAAAAATAATTTCATCCATACTAAATGCTCTCAACTCTCCAACTTCAATTCTTCCCGCTCATTCCGGCACTTTGCCAAAAAACTTTCTAACAACTTTACCTCATCATCCTTCCCTCCTCTTTTCTACTCTGACGGCTCTGTAGCTACATCTACTCATAAAGCAGATCTCTTAGCTCAGACTTTCTCCTCCAATTCCACCTTACACGATTCCGGTGCTGTTCCTCCTTCACTTCCCCCCTCTGACTTCCTCATGGCTGACATGAAAATTTCTTCAGGTAATGTATTTTCTGCCACCACTGGCCTCAATACTAACAAGGCATATGAGCCTGATGGAGTCCCTCCTGCTGTTCTTAAGAACTGTGCTTCTGTGCTTACACCCTGATTGGGGTAAACTCTTTTGCCTTTGTCTAT
Organism: Birgus latro; assembly: GCA_018397915.1. Lineage (NCBI taxonomy): Eukaryota > Metazoa > Arthropoda > Malacostraca > Decapoda > Coenobitidae > Birgus > Birgus latro. Next base: position 2,604 of record JAGKTI010036271.1, read on the forward strand.
CAACTTGTTCCTTTCCTTCCTGCTGGAAGTTTGCTCTCATTCAGTCAGTCCCAAAGAAGGGTGACCAATCTATCATCCAACTGCTTTAACATCTTGTGTCTCAAAAGTTTTCAAGTCAATTCTTAATAGAAAAATTTTAAAGCATCTTTCCTCTCACAACCTTCAGACGGAACCCATACTTACGTTTAGTCAGTATGGGTTCCGTCTGGGACACTCCACTGGCGATCTTCTCACCTACCTTTCAGACTCCTGGTCATCCTGCTTTCAGGACTTTGGCGAAAGCTTTGCCATTGCACTTTACATCTCAAAGGCTTTAGATCGAGTCTGGCATAAATCTTTAATTTTCAAACTGTCCTCTTACGGTTTCTACCCTTCGATCTGTGCCTTCATCTATAGCTTCCTTTCTGGTCGTTCTACAGCCGTTGTTGTAGACACCCATCGTTCTTATAGACCTACCAACAGTGGTGTTCCTTAGGGCTCTGTCCCATCACCAGCTCTCTTCCTTTTATTCATCAATTACATAATAAGCTCTACATCTAACCATATCCACTCGTATACTGATGATTCCACCCTTTACCTTTCCATTCGGTTCCCGCAACGTCCATCTCAGCAGTTACTTCAACAAACAAGGGATGAGGCTATGGGACACCTAATGTCTGACTTGGCTTGTATCTCTGACTGGGTAAAAATTATCTTGTGGTTTTTAATGCATTGAAGACTCAGTTCTTACTCCTATCAACCCAACAAAATCTTCCACAGGAGTACCCACTAATGTTTAATAATATCCAGCTCAATCCTGCATCATCCTTGAACAAGCTTGGGGTTTCATTCACTCGGGACTTATCTTGAAAAGATCAAATTACATCACTTGTACAATCTGCTTCCAAGTGATTAGGTGTGCTAGACTGACTCTGTACCTTCTTTACCCCTGAACAGTTTTTGAACTTAGATGCGGGTTTTATTCACACGTGTGGAGTACAACTCTCATGTGTGGGAAGGCTCCCCACATACAGCTCTTCTCAATAGGGTGGGGTCGAAGGCTTTTTGCTTCATTAACTCTCCTCCTCTTAATGGCTCCCTTCAACCTGTCTCTTCACTATTCGCACGTGTGGAGTACAACTCTCATGTGTGGGAAGGCTCCCCACATACAGCTCTTCTCAATAGGATGGAGCCGAAGGCTTTTTGCCTCATTAACTCTCCTCTTCTTAATGGCTCCCTTCAACCTGTCTCTTCACTGCTCTGTTGCATCTTTATCTCTTTTTTATCACTACTTCAATGGTCACTGCTTCTCTGATCTGTCTGCTTGCATCCCTCCACCAACAACAGGCGCGTAGCACCCATCTAGCAACAAACTCTATCCCTTTTCTGTCCAACTCTCTAATGCAATAGTTAACCATTACTCCCAGGCATTCATTTATGCAACAGGTCAACTCTGGAACTGTCTCCCTCTGCTGTATTTCCTACTGTCTATGATCTCCAGTCTTTTAAACACAGTTTGTACGGGCATCTCAAAATGAAAGGATCTTGAATTTGGAACTCTTTTGTATTGTTTTTGTTTTTTTTCTTGGAAGGAGCAGTTTGCGGGCTCCTGGCCTTTGGTCCCTTCTTCCTTGCATTTAAAAAAAAAAAAAAAAAAAAAAAAAGAAGGCTTCTCATTCAATGTGGATTTATCTTTAGGTAGTACAGGTACAACACCAATTTTCCAGCATCTGATGGTCCAGCACCTCTTTGGATCCAGACAATATTATGAGAGGGTATTTGATATTCCCGTACCTGCCCAACTAGTTTACTGGGCAGCCAACAATAGTGTTCAGTGTGGCGCTTGATTACTTTGCTTGCGTACACTGCTTGTCTTGGTGGTGATCTCTGTACTTTTCTGATTCTTATCTCATTTTACTTACATTTAACCCTATCTATGGCTTCTAAGATAGAGGCAAGTGCCATTGGTGTATCAAGCGTAGACATCAGGCTATTCCAAGAGTCAAGCAACCTCCTTGATAGTGATTAACTGGTCTCCCAACCTACCACAATGATGAAACCTCTCAATACCCAGATAAAGCAACAAATGGGAATAAATGTTAATTGGTTCAGGGCCCACAACTTTACAATACACTCACTTTTTTGCCTAATACCCAAATAATTACCCCTAACAAGACCAGAGGGACTGGATCAGCAATGTTTTTTACACTAATTCTGCTACTCTCGTTTGTGAACCAGACAACTCTTTCCTGATAGAACTATGTGAGCCAGCAGTGTTCATAATATACTGTATTTAGTCTTGAATATGAAATTTTCACAATTAACCATTCCTAACCATCAACATCTGTTCTTGCAAATACAACGCTTCTCACCAAATTTCTTGTTAAGTTCACCCTTAAATATTACACCACTACTTCAATTTATTCTTAATTACTACCACAGTCATATTAAAAGGTTATTTCCATCACTATAGTCTATTTGATTGACCCGTGCAGATGAAATGTACGTGGTAAGTAGGGTGTGTTTGACATGCGGCTGCTGGTTGGCCGCAGATGATGTCACTGAAGTAAATGCTGGCATGTATTGTTGTACAACATGCGGACAAAGGTGTACACCATGGATGGATATTATAATGCAACTTACAGACGTAGACGTAGGTGTACACCGTGGGTAGATGCAGTGCAACTTGTGGACATGGGTGTACACCGCGGGAGGATAATTTACTTCAAACGTCACTGATCGTTTTATGAAACTTCATAATCAACTTTTTCTTTTAAAATGGTAAATTTTTCAAGCTAATTTTGACCTCTTTGGCTTCGGAACTTATTCAATATTTAAACTGGCTGCTTATACTGCAGGCAATTAAGAAATATAAATATAAATGTGTTAAAAGCTGTAGATTTACATCATCGGCGGCCAAGCAGCAGCCACGAATCAAACACACCCTACTCGACCTATGCATCTCAGCTGCACAGGTCAATCAAACAGACTATAGCACATACCAGTACTGAGACATTTCATGAGTGTGGAATGCATAATGCATTATTACATTTCAGGGTTGTCTGTGTGTGGTAGACATTGTCAGGAGGCACACCTTTACCACAGTAACTGATATGCAACCATCCTGACCCACAACACCGGCTGCTCGTACCTTCATGTATATTTAAAATCATCTGTCTGGTCAAAGTGGTGTATTAACAGCTATTTGAAGGGATTTTTTATTATGCTGAAAAACAAAAATAATAAAGCAAAATAAGGTTGAACTGTTGAAAAAACTGGAGCATGGTATTCCTCCGCAGAGGTTGTGTGATGCATATGGCAATGGTTCATCAACTGCTTATGATATAAAGAAGCAAAAGGGAAAAAATACTGAAATTCTATGCAGACAATGATTCAAAGAAGTAAATGAATAATAGAAAAACTATAAAAAATGATAAGGGTACTTAGCATGATGGAATGTTTCAACAGTGTCGGATTAAGTGGACAAGTTAGGTGGCCTGATAATGGACCAGGACCAGTTGTTCCATAATGAACTTAAAAACATTAGTTTTATGACACTGAAGGATAGTGGGTCAGAGGTGTATTACTGAACTATATGTGACCTCTCTTGGTCCCCACTGTATTATTATATGTGACATATGTGGCCTCCATTAGTCCAGCAAAACGGTTCATCCGGCAAGGCTCTGGAACAAGGCATGCTGGAAAATGGCATTTATCTGTAGTAATGTGAGTGACTGGACGATGGGCATCTCCGTGTGCCATAAAAACTATATGCATACCACCAATATCTGATCTCTATATACACAGCATGAGAAACATGCTCTCAAAATAATATTCATCCACAAATCTGTTTATGTAAAAATCAACCATTTTCAAACCCTGTTTCCCACTGACATGTAAGAAGCAGAAGATGCAGAAGCATTTGAGAAATACTGTATTAACCATGTTGAGCGAACTGGGTTATACGTCCATTCACTCATTATTCATCTTCAAAATTTATAGCTTCGCCATACTGTCCCCAAATAATTACTCTCGTGTGGTTCACTGATTACGCCATTCTTGCAACACCTGTCACAAGCATCTCCATAACCTACATACTTCATCCATTCAGTGCTGTCCTTCATCATGTTTTCTAAAATTGTAACGAGAGGAGCATGTGGAGTGACTTGTTGGCGAATGAAGAAGTGAAACAACGTTGTGGGGTGGATGCGGATGTGATTGAGAAAATCAGGAGAAATACACTGAGGCGGTTTGGACATGTGGAGAGAATGGAGAATGAAAGACTGACTAAGGGGGTGTATGTAGGTCAAGTGGAGGGAGGGAGAGGGAAGGGGAGACCAAGGATCAGGTGGAGGGATGGAGTTGAGAGGTATATGAGGGAAGGGGGAGTTAGTTGGGGGGAGGGTAGTCAAATGGTGGGTGACAGAGAGACTTGAAAGCGTTTTGCCTGCAGCCACCCTTTGCGGGAGTAGGGCATCGGGCTATAGATAGATAGCTAGATCGAGTTTCTCACCTACTTTTTCACTTACAATATAAGGCCATTTTTATCACGGCTTCACATGCCTCGTGCCTTAAAACTGATCCACAAATGTGGTATCCTCCTTACTACCCTATCAGGTGCTGAAGATGGGCATCTTCATAAAGTGGAAGTGATAAAGCTGTTGACCAGTTATACATGATGTGTCCCTAAACTTTCTATCCAACGAAAGAAGAATAATGCACTACAGAAGGGCAACTTCAGCCTGCAGTCCACAGGGTTAACATTCATATGAACTTTGGGCTACAACTATCCTATTCGTATCTTTTCTTTTTGCGTGTTCATTCAAGTGCATACTCTCCAATTTCTGATCAACAGTTGCCCCATGATTACTTTGAAGCTCTGATTTTTCAACCTACATAACTCACATACCTTAACTGCCTAGGGAACAACTACTACCTATGAAGTGTAAATAACAGAACAAATTACATTCATAAGAGAGTAAAAGTCACAGCTTAAGTTGTGCCAGACAAACTAGAGCTTCAAAACTATGCATTAGAGAGGCTCCCAGGGCAGCTAATTATGCACTCCATGGGTTAATAATTCATGGCTCTCACTCTTACTTTTTCAAGCTTACTCACACCATAGTTTCTCATACATACAGTAATATGGGTAGTATACTGAAACAACTTTATCCAGTTCTCCTGCAGTCTTCATAATCAGTTCCGTTCTGCATCAACACTTTAACTGCAGGAGCCACTCTCTTCCTTACAGAACTATGCTGAACTTTCAACATTTTAATTATACAGTACTTTCTTTCCTTTCCTATCATCATCATCATCCGGACCTCCTTTCCCACCCTAGGGCAGGGTGAAGAGTACCAACGTCCAGACAGCCTAAATTCGCCCAATCCAATGGGACACGCTTCCATTCACTCATAGCCTTATATTCCATTAGCGTACCCAAATCTTCCACCATGTCAAGTCTTCTACAATCATCTTCACAATTTTTTTTTTAATCTGTAACCCATACGAACCTGAAGAAGGCACTCAGAGGCCTCTATTTTGAGCGAGTCTTGGCTGAGGAGAAAGCAAAGGGACTGGAGCAGCTTGCCATCTTCAGTAAAGATGTACTGAACTGACACCCACTCCACATATACTGTCAGTGTCATCAACACAACCTGCAGATGAAATTACATAAATAATAACATAAGTCTGTACTAAAAATCCATCAAATATCTCTGTTAGTGTAATATGTCCATCTGACAAACCACTCAACACACAACTTTCTAGTCAATTTTATTATCACCCTTGAAACTCTATCAATCCCTACTCCAAATCTACTAAAAATGTAGTCCACCTTTTTCTTTATTCTGAGGTACTTCTCTTGCAACTGCTGGACAGTTAGTACACATGTCTCTCTTGGGAAAAACACCAAACTGTGTATCATTTCTACTTACTTTCTGTCTTCTCACACTCTCAATGACCCTTTCAGTAACTTTCATTATCCAATCTATATATAGGTTCAAGTTTCTGTGATTATCTCTCTCTGGCACTGCCTCACCTTTCCCTTTATATAAATTTACAGTTATACTCATCAACTGATCTTCACACACTGTTTCTTCTTTTAGAACTTCAGTTAGAAATTCAGTTACCAATTTTCACAAATCTCGGCAATTATTTCTCATGTACCACCTACCTTACCAATATATCCACATACTGTCCTTTTAACTGCCTCTTTATCTCAGGTGGTGGGCCTGTACTGGTTCTTCAGCACTTTTAACACCTTATCTGTGCCAGTTCAGTTCCACAATCAGCTAATCACTGTAATGTTCACACTTGTTCTCTAATCTTCACATGCAACAGTTAACATTCCCACATCATTCCTGACCACCTACTCACTAACCAATTCCTGATTATCCCACAACATTCACATAGCCATGTTGAATATTTCAACTTTCACTTCAGGACCACTATTTTGTCAATTATTTTTTCTTTTTTTCACTTCACTCTGGTCAATGCCAGACTTGTATATTCAGGTAAGCACTAGTATAAAACCCAGGCTGCTAAAAAAAAAATCCCAAGGCCACTGCTAGATGATTTTATTTAGCTTAGGTTAAATGATTCCATACAGCAGAGAGTAATCCTTAAACACCCTCCCTACCCACCTGCATCACGCGACAATGCTGTGCAGCCGTGTGACTGTCCTGGCAGGCCGTAACCTCTTGGTAGTGGCTATAATGGTCTTCCAGAAGACTGAGGAAGAATCCAAACATGCTCTCCATGTTCCCTGTCATGGCCTGGTACAGATCACGACGACGCTGGTTTGACTCCAAGTTCTGCAAGTGAGGATATCTACTGTAATACAAATAAGTCAAAGCAGATCTAACAATACTGCACAACAAACCTTATTAAAAAGTTTCCAGTTACCTAGTACATGATATCCCAAAAATACTGTACACACCCACAAGGAGAATGTCAAACTTAGTGCAAAACATCATCCCAAAACACTACACTGAACCATCACAACACACTACATGAAAATATTGTGAAATATCTCAAATCATCTAGCCTAAATTTATACTTATGTACTAAACAAGAAAGTTTTTGAAGAGGAAACAAAGGGCAGGTACTTTTTCTATCTATCTATCTATTGCCTGACGCCATAATCCCGTAAGGGGTGGCCATTTGACTTTGAGTTATTTGTTTTAAGGGGAGGGGCACTAACCCTCCACCAACCCACTTGTTGATACGTAGGGAGCACGTATGGTTTGGTTATATGGTTACCACCCAGCGTTGTAAATGGTTTCTTGGCTTACAGGAAACCATTTGGCTTGTCACTCAATGTAAAGCCACCTGTAAAGGAAAGAAAAGCAATAAGAAGTGACAGGAAAGATGGGAGAAACAGGAAGAGAGGAGGGCAGGCACAGAAAAATAATAATAAAGGGTAAGGAAGAAGTAGGCAGCACTACATCAAGTGAGTGGATGATGGTCGCCACCACCTACCACTAGGTACTTTTTCATATAGGCTTATTTATTTACTGGATTAATCAATTTTTTCCCAACACTGATCTGCTGAACATAAGCTATTACCTCAAGTTCAACATCCAATCCCCTGCTATTATGGTGCTGATCTCTGGCTCACATAAGATATGAACCAAGCCCACTGGATCATCTAGCCTAAATTTAAACTTATGTACTAAACAGGAAAGTTTGGAAGAGGAAACAAAGGGCAGGTAATCTGTTCTCATATGGGCTTATTTATTTACTGTATTAACCAATTTTTTTCCAACACTGATTTGACGGACATAAGCTATTCCCTCAAGTTCAACATCCAATCCCCTGCCGTTATGGCGGTGATCTCTGACTCACATAAGATATGAACCACGCCCACTGGACTGCATAAATTTAACAACTTCAGCCAGGCATCACTGAGACCTTTTGCAAGTTACATAGATGGACGGTCTCAGCTATGAGAAACCAAAAACCAGAGTACTGGGAAAGAGAAGTAACATTTCATACTGCTGAAGGCATGGAGACAGTCCATGAAAGTGTGCAGTGGGAAATCAAATCAGGGTTCTTAGGCATGGAATTTTAAAAATTTATTACAATATGAAACACACCAGTAAGTTACCAAAGAAGTAAAAAAGGGTTCAGTTGGCATCTGCAACTGCAGCTATACAGTAGGCGCGGAAAGTATTGACGCTAAAGGGCCGACGTCATTTTTATTCGCGTTGGTAGGGTCAATACTACCCTCCCCTGTGATGCGAAATGAGCTGACGCTTTTCCAACGGGAGCTGGCAACCCTGCTTGATGGGTTTGGCACCACAGGAGCAGGCTCAGTAATGTTTGGGCAGCCACAGGAGGAGGATTGTCTCTGTGTGTGATGCACCACGAGGGCATGTTTTGACTCAAATAACACAGTTATTTGGTTACCTACCACATTCTCATCATACCTAAAGTAACCACAAGCAAGGACAAACGTGTGGAAGTGATTACTTTATACAAAGCTGGCCACAAACTCCCATTTATTGCAAATCA
>JAGKTI010036272.1:0-11098 GCA_018397915.1 Birgus latro
AGGAGTGTTGGTAGATTACTGGTGGTGAACAGTGCGTCTTTTGCTTCTTATCTTTGCTATCGGTTTATCAGCTGATGACGTCTGTGATACCAAGGGCAGAGTGAGAAGGAGAGAGAGGGAAGGGGGGGGGAGCCTTGCAGCACCACTTTCTTACCAAATTATTTCCCATATTACAGTTACATCATTTCAGTTTAGCCATAGATTACATCAGTAACATACAAGAGGATAATGACGTATAATTTGCATAATAAGCCGCTAAGGAAGGTGTGCAACGAAATCTCAAAGGTTCTCATCAGCTTAAATCGCAGCCCTTCGTCAAATTAACAGACTTCGCAGCCCCTTATCAGCTTAAGAGACTTCGAGCCCCTCGTCAGCTTCCAGCCCCTCGTCAGCTTCCAGCCCCTCGTCAGCTTCAGAGACTTCCAGCCCCTCGTCAACTTAGCGATTTATTACGCTTACTAACCATTTTTTTTTTTTATGCATATCGACATGTCAATAATAAAAAACAACAACAATATAGTACAGCACAAACTGCTAAAGACGAAGTGCTACTAATCCTCCCAAGCTGGCCAGAGTCTGTAGACACAGCGTGGAAATTACAGGATGCACAGTGGATGTTCAGGGGTGGTACGGCATCCGTGCGTGGCTCTTTTAAGTAAGACAACAGTCAATCAGGCCCCATTTCTGTTCACTCCACTGAGACAAGGAACTTTCTCATGTGGGACAAGCAGTCATCTCCTGAAGCAGTAACCCTTGGTACAATAAAAAAAAAAATCCCAATGCTGGTCACTTTGCATTTAATAAATTGATAAATATATAATGACATGATGTGATGCTATGTATGAGTACGTTAAGTTTACAGAGTACTTTAAGTTTACGGGGGTGTCTTGTAAACAGGAAGAGAATGAATATACGTGGAGCTGGTAAAAGTAAGTTATTCTGACGGAAACGGAGTCATCTGAGGATTCTCTCATACTTGTCTATTTTGTTTTTAAATGTCCTAATTGATATACTGTTCACGATATCTAAGGGTAAACTGTTCCAAATATTTACGACTCTGGTGAAGAAAAAGAATTTTGATTTATGGGATGGGATATCCTTTCCCATAATTTTCAGCCTTTACTCCTGGTTTGATTCGACTGGTCTAATTCAAAGTATTTAGTCAAGTTTAAGTTGTCATATCCATTCATGATTTTGAAAACTTCAATAAGGTCACCTCTTAACCTGCTTTTCATTTGGCTAAATAATTAAGTTCTTCAAGGCGTTTCTCATATGGCTTGTTTCTCAGTCGTGGTATCATTTTTGTAGTTCTTCGTTGAATTTTCTCTAATTTTTCCATGTCCTTTTTGTAGTAAGACCAGGAACACAATACTCGAGATAGGGATGCACTAGTGAGTTGTAAAAGGTAAGTACGACTTTTTCCAATTGAAACTCGATAGTTCTTCCAATAAAACCCAACTTGGTTGCAATTTCAACCACCTCTGTGCATTTCTTACTCGGTTTTAGGTCATGTGATATTACCATACGAAGATGCTTTTCATTTTCTGTACTCGATAACTGGATTTTATTCATTTTGTAATTCGCATGGACGTTGTAATTTCCAGTGTGAAGTGTTTTGCATATTTCTAAGTCGAATTTCATTTGTCATTTTTCTGCACAGCTTGCTAAAGTATTAAGGTCATTTTGTAACTGCTGCCACTGTGACACTAATATTACTTTATTGGTCATGTAATGTCAAATGCAAATTTGGATATTTTACATTTTAAACCCTCATCTATGTCGTTTATGTAGATAAAAAGTATCGGTCCAAGTACCGAGTCCTGGGAAACGCCTCGGATCACATTACACCATCTGAATTACTTTCCGTTTATCACAACTCGCTGTTTTCGGTCTGAAAGCCAGTCTTGTAACCATTTCTGCCTATTTCCTTTTATTCCATGGGTTTCTATTTTGCTTATGAGACGCTTGTGAGGGACAGTGTCAAATGTTTTTTGAAAGTCGATGTAAATTACATCTACTGTTCTTGAGTCGTCGTATTGTTTGTAAACATCACGGAAGAAGTCCAGTAAGAGAGTTAAGCATGAACATTGATGTCTGAATCCATGCTGCTAGTTTTCATTATATTGTTTTCTTCTAGATTATTTACTATTTTATCTTTTACGACTGTTTCCATTAATTTGCACACTACTGATGTTAACCTGATTGGTCTGTAATTTCCTGGAAGCGACTTATTTCCCTTTTTGAAAATTGTTGTTACATTTGGTAGTTTCCATTCGCATGGGATTTTCCAGCATTAAACGTTTTATTGAATAAGACAGAGAGTGGCAGCAATAACTCATTTTTTAAAATCAGGGCCAGGGGTTTTGTTTATGTTTGTACTATTTATGGCTGAAAAGATATCGCTATTGTAGATAGTATTACTGAGAACTGTGCTATTTGCTTGGTTTATGGGTAACAGTTGGCTTCTGGTTGTGTTTCCTACTGTAAAAACACATGCAACGTAATCGTTAGAAATGTTCACCATTTTAACCTAATTTTCTCTGTGTTTCCCATTGTTTTTTTCTCCTGGCCTATTGCTGTAGTCATAGCCTTTTTCTTTCTAATGTAACTGTAAAATTCTTTAGGATTTTTGCACGTATTAGCAGTGTGGATCTCCAGTACTTTCTTGATTCGATTGATAAGTGTTTTCGATATGCGATGTAAATTATGGCACTCTAATTTATCATTATTTTGTGTAGTTTTCTATATATGATAACAATCTTTTTTGGCTATTAGGACATTTTTAATTTCACTGGGCCACCACTTTGGTTTACTATTACCAGCTGGACGCATCTTAGGTATTGTTTGAATCCAATCCGTAGTTGTAAGTAGCGCTCTGAGTCTTGTGAAATCCGCTGTGCGATAGTCTGGGACTTTTCTTTGCTCTCTGTTTCTCTCACTTTTTCAGTAGTTATATTAAACTGTATAATTCGATGATCGCTGGAACTAAACTTAGGTCCGATTTTGATGTAAACTAGGTTATCATTTGTAGTTAAGATGTCTGGGATATTGTTTCCTCTCGTTCCGTTTTCTACTGGATGGTAAAGGAAGCATTCTGAAAACTCATGTAAAGCTCTTGTCCTGAGTGTGCAGTTAGTGGTTCACTGCCATTTGTTACTGGTAGATAAATGTTACCAAAAATTACGCTATGCTCTTAACAACAAATTTCCACAATTTGATCATTAAGTTTTTCCTCTGTGTCGGTTGACTGTGGTGGAGGATGATAGACGAGACATGTATTTATTTTATGCGATTTAAAACTCAGTTGAATGTCACTGGCATCTATGTTGGTAATACTGGTTTGGATAGCACAAGGGGGTGGAGACTAGTTTTCACATAAGGTAAAACACCGCCACCAGCACAGTGTGGTGGTTCACAGCTGAAAATATTGTACTCGGTTAATGAGTATTCCACTAAAAATCATGGTCAGATGTGTTAATCCAGGACTCTGTGATGCCGACGATGTCATAATTTTCTAGGTTAATAAGAGATTCTAAATCCTCAAACTTCTTACATAGACTACATACGTGAACATAGCAGATGATAATTCTGTCAAGAAAAGCTAATGTCAGGGCAGGTTACGAGAAAGTGCCTGACTTTAAGAGACCAAATTTTAAGAAATTAAAGTCAGTTGTTGGTGCAGGTGACTGGCATCCTATTTCCGAAACTTTAGATATCAATGACGCGTGGAATTATTTTACAGAAACTCTCAACAGTGCGCAACAGAAGGCCTGCCAAAAATTCTAAACCCAAAAGGTGGAACTCCGACATTAAACATTTTCTGGAAGCAAAAAATCTTGCATATAAAAATCATAATACCAGAAAGAGTCAGTGATAAAAATAAATACGATGCCCTTCGAAAGAAATCTAAAAAAATAATCAAATGCGGTAAGAAAAACATTGAGGCACATATTGCAAGTATCAGTAAATCAAATCCCAAAGAATTTTTAAGTTACATAAGAAGCAAAAAGGTCAAAACTCCGACAATCGGTCCCTTAATCACAGATAATGGAGAGCACACTGATGACGAAACTATGATGGCGAAAATTCTTAGTACTTTCTTTGCGTCACTATTTACAATAGAAAATATACATACGATTCCAGTTGTTTTCCCCATTCCTATAGAAGTGGACAACATAATCACTGACATCATAGTTAGTGATCGCGACGTACTTCTTGCAATTAACAAATTAAAAGCGAATAAAACACGGGGACTAGATAAAATTTCTCCGCGGATTTTGAAGGAACTACAGAACGAAATATCAATGCCTTTATCTGAACTTTTTAACTTATCACTTAAGAGAAGTAAGGTGCCACATGAATGGAAACTTGCTACCATAACCCCAATATTTAAAAAAACAACAGAGTGCAGCCAGAAAACTACCGCCCAATTAGTTTAACATCGATGATTTGCAATTTGCTTGAAACTATTACCAGAGACAAGTTTGTGAAACACTTAGAATCAAACAATCTCATCAAAGATTCGCAACATGGTTTTCGTAATAATCGCTCATGCCTCGCGAATCTGCTGCACTTTTTCAATGATACACTGAGGATGTATGACGACACTAAATCTGTAGATGTTTTTTACCTTTTGACAAAGTTCCACACAAAAGACTCCTTCAGAAGCTAAAGGCACATGGTTTCAGCGGCAGTGTCCTCGGGTGGGTAGAAGACTGGCTCACCGGACGAAGGCAGAGAGTTGTAATAAACTGCACCACAACCCTTTCGTGTTACAGTTGGGTAAATTGCAAATACCTTGCATGGCGTATAAGGGAGGTTTATACAGAGGCTCACCCCAGACTGAATCCGCATTTGGTACCAGGGCATGGGAAGACTAGCTACCTATGCAATTTTAAGATCTAACTGTACTTGGTCTCATTTATGGGTTGTTTTTTTAATAACATAGTAATAATGTGGGTACAATACTTCCCCGGGTAATTGAAATGGTGTCTCCTGACACAGGGAGGCAAGCAACATGGGAGTTCTTTTATATAACTATGGAGGATGGGGGGTCAACTAGGTATATACAGCAAGCACTCAGGTTAATAATTGTTGTAAGGTAGAGTTATTCTATAGGAGTTGCAGGAAGGAACAGGGAGTATACAAAAACATGGCCATGTGAAATAAGAAAGAAATCTAGCAATATGCAAATTAAACAATATTATGTACATAGGGGACACACAGATAAATGTATAGAATTGAGACAGCAGTTCTAACTAATACACAGTTTAGTAGTTGTGACCACACAAGGTTGATATAATTATAAATACATGGAATAGTGATATTTCAATTGTGGAGCACACAAGTACTGTCTGGATGGAGGCGATTAGACAGAGATGTCCGTCTCTTTTCTGGATGTCTTTCTCTTGTCGTTCTCTTATTATTTATGTGTTTGTTTCCATTATGTCACAAGTGAGTAATGGTCCTCGTTATTTATACACCTTTAGTTCTTTTCAAAATATTTTCCATATTAGGATGCTAATTGTCTGTGCTCTCATTCTTTACTATTGTTCTTTCGCTGTAATTCCTTCATTTCTTGTCGCAAATTTTTCAGTCCACGGATGTTATCTGATTCAGTTTGCCCTGTTAGTCACCAAATGTGAGGGCACTAAGTATGGCCAGCTTCAACGTCCTGTGGAGGCCGCACTAGTTCTGTTGCAATTCTGATTTCATGCAGTCTGCGTCCCATCTTCCTTACATAACAGTGCACTGCACGGACCATGAGCATGAAGCCTGTGAAAGAGATGGCCACTTGGGGGAACGGAACTGTTGGATGTACCCCGGAACGGCTGAAGGCTAGAGAAAACTGATCCATAATAAAGTCACTGTCGTCCAGAAATGTTAGCATACGTAAGTTTGCGGAGGTGGTGGAAATATTATCATACGGTAGGAGAAAAGTCATTTCGATTGGTTGGAAGATGTCATAAGTGTGTTTACGTACAGCCTGATGGTAACGAGTGACGTAAGTGATGACAGACTCTGATTTGACTGTACAGTAGTCTGGTGCCTTATAGAGACCACTAGCAGGCACTGAACGAACAGAAGAACCAGATTTATGCCAGACTCGATTGAAAGCCTTTGAGGTGTCAAGTGCAGTGGCAGAGCATTCGCCAAAGTCCCGATGGAGGATGACCAGTAGTCTGAAAGGTAAGTCAGATGATCGCTAGTGAGCGTCTCTGACAGAATCTATGCTGACGATCAGAAAGAAGGTTACGTTAGGAAGGATGCTTTAAAGTTTTTGTGTTAAGAATTGACTCAAAAACTTTTAAGACACAGGATGTTAACCCGAAGCATCCCATCGACGTATGGGTATGTCGCAACGTTTTGTCACAGCTAGACCCATCGACGTACGGGTATGTCGCACAATTGCAAGGGTCATAATTTGCACAATTTTTAAGATTCATGGGTGATTTTTGGTAGGCTAATGTGGGAGACCTTCCTCTACCTGCTTTCACGCGGAGATACTGCCTGGCCCCACCTAACCCTCCCTGCCACCATCCCCCCACACTGGGCAATTCACCTGTTACAAGTAACCTGACCAGTAAACGTATGTTGCTCCACGGTCTCTCCAATGACGAAATTCACGGTGAAAGTGATTCCTGAGGTGGAAGACAAAGAAATATAGAAGCTAGAGCAAGAAACAAACAGGAGTGATGAGGTGGTAATGTCATAAAGGAAGGTGGCATATGTGGATGTGTTTGGTGACTGAACAATGTTCCTATTGCCTATATGTGTGAAAACCAATATAGTTTCGTACTACACATAAATTCGTACCAAATACATAAATAGATACGTAATTTAAAGTGACTTGAATTAGTTAACCCTTCCACAGTTCGTTTTCTTCAGCCAGGTACCCTGAGAAAGAGGGAAAACGTAAGGCTGACTCATCACCTGTAGCACCATTTATAGCCTCAGGAGGGAGATTTCTCTATTAATTCTCGATGTTTCTCACACGAAGCAAAGGTTTGAGCAAAAAAGAAATTTTCCGAAATTGCTCGGGACTGGGGGGTATCGGAGGTGGGAAATCGGTCGGGACGTGACGGGTTAAAGCAATTGGACGATAGTTAGAGAGGTTGGAAATGGTTACCTTTCTTTGGGACTGGCTCAGTGACAGCAAACTTCCAGCAGAATGAAAGGTACTATTTGATAGGCAAAGACAAAAGAGTTTACCTAGGCAGGGTGTAAGCACAGAAGCAGTTCTTGAGGACAACAGGAGGGACCCCATCAGGTCCACGTGTCTTGTTAGTATTGAGGCCATTGATGGAGAAAATACGTAAGCTGAAGAAATTTTAATGTCAGTCAAGAGAAAGTCAGAGGGGGGAAGCGATGGAACAACAGCACCGGAATCGTCAAACGTGGAACTGGAGGAGAAAGTCTGAGCAATGGGATCTGCTTTATCAATAGAAGAATTAGGTACAGAGCCGTCAAAGTAGTATGTTTAATGATAGACGGGTGCTACGTTCCCATCGTAGAGGTGGAGGGATGCAAGCAGACAGTTCAGAGGAGCACTGACTATTGAAGTAGCGATAGAAAAGAGATAGAGATGCAACAGTGTGACGAAGAGACAGAAGTTGAAGGGAGCCATTAAGAGGAGAGTTAATGAGACGACAAGCCTCTGACTCCAACCTACTGAGAAGAGTTGTATGTGGGAAACCTCCCCACACATGATATTTGTTCTCTGCACAGGGGTGAATAAACCCATGTATAAAGTCAACAACTGTGGAGGGGTAAAGAAGATACGGAGTCGGCTTAGCATACCCAGTCTCGTGGATGAAGATTTTACAAGAGATGTTATATGATCTTTACAAGATAAATCCCGAGAGAATTAAACCCCAAGTATGTTTAACTCTTTGTGAGCAGAGCCTTACCAAATTACACGGGAGGCTTATGGGATCCCAATGGACCCTAAAACTTTTTGGTGAATTTCTGCCTTATGCATAAAGCTGCATCATATAATGTTTGTGCATATGTTGCCCAGGACACGGCACGTGGAACCAACCCACCAGCGTCCATTTTTTTTTTATTCTAAGAAAATTATTTACATTTATCAGAAATTTATTAAAGTTTTAGTACGGATGCACTGAACCTACACCTATCTGAATTTTTGACTGTCAGCACTCATGGGATAGGTTTTTTACATAACATGCTCTGGTTTAAAGTATGTTACATAATCATAAAATAAGAGAATCCTTATAATGTTTAATTTAGATTTAAAAAAAATTGTTTTCAGTTTCACACAAATATAGGGAAATTTTACTTTTTATTATGGGAAACAACTAATTGATATTACCTTTCCCACAAATACAAAGAATAGTGATTTCTACAATGTTAATAATGATACTACAGCAGAATGTTACCGTCAGATTGTTCTACCACTTCATAGTCATCAGCGTTAGATAATTCACTGCCTGAATCAATATCTTTTCTAAAAATCGGGCTGGTCATCTTCTACAAACAAATTTCTGCCATAAAACGTTGTTTTGGTATTGACACTGTCTTTAGATGTCAAAAATCTGAAAAATAAAAAAGTCACAAGGAAGGCAAGGTGGGGTCCCAGCAGACCCCACAGATATTTTTTACTCTATCGCTTCTATATGCTCCAAGCTTTTTTGTCCAAAAAATTTGTGCATATATAAAAGCCATTTACAATAAAAGCCAGGGACAAGTACGTCAGAAAAATAAACAGTGGCTTAATGGCATCATTGTAAAGACATGCTGGGGTCCAAAGAGACCTCACTCAGCTCGAGAAGGGTTGAGGATGATGTCGGATTGGGCTGGATATTATTAAACATTAGTGGGTACTCCTTCGGGAGATTTTTTCGGGTTGAAAGGTGTACGAACTGAACCTTTGATGCATTAAAAACAACAAACTACTTTTACCCCAGTCAGAGATACGAGCCAAGTCAAACATTCGGTGTGCCATAGCCTCATCCCTTCTTTGATGAAGATACTGCTGAGATGGACGTTGTGGGAACCGAATGGAAAGGTAAAGGGTGGAATCATCAGCGTATGAGTGGATAGGGTTAGATGTACAGCTTAGAAGATCGTTGATGAATAAAAGGAAGAGAGTTTGTGATAGGACAGAGCTCTGAGGAACACGACTGTTGATAGATCTAGGAGAAGAACGGTGGCCGTCTACAACAGCAGCTATAGAACGGCCAGAAAAGAAGCTGCCGATGAAGGCAAATATAGAAGAATAAGCTGTAGATGAAGGCAAATATAGAGGGATAAGCTGTAGATGAAAGCATAGATAGAAGGATAGAAACCATAAGAGGGCAGTTTGGAATATAAAGATTTATACCAGACTCGATCGAAAGCTTTTGAGATGTCAAGTGCAATGGCAAAGCTATCGCCAGCGTCCCAAGAGGAGGATGACCAGGAGTCTGAAAGGTAGGTGAGAGGATCGCCAGTGGAGCGTCCCTGATGGAACCCATACTGACGATTAGAAAGAAGGTTGAGATAGGACAGATGTTCTAAAGGTTTTCTCTTAAGATTAAACACGAAAACTTTTGAGACACAGGATGTTAAAGCAATTGGACGATAGAGGGCTGGAAGCGATTACCCTTCTTTGGGACTGGCTGAATGAGAGAAAACTTCCGGCAAGAAGGGAAGGTGCAAGTTGATAGACAAAGGCTAAAGAGTTTACCTAGTTTTGGTGTAAGCACAGAAGCACAGTTTTGAGGACAACAGGAGGGACTCAATCAGGCAAATATTCCTTGTTAGGAATGAGGCCAGTGATGGCAGAAAATACACCAATTGAAGAAATTTTAATGTCAGCCATGAGGAAAACAGAGGGAGGAAGTGATGGAGGAATGGCATCGAAATCAACTAAGCTGGAACTGGAGGAGAATGTCTGAGAGAAGAGATCTGCTTTATCAGTAGAAGAAATAGCTACAGAGCCATCATAGTAGAAAAGAGGAGGGAAGGATGATGAAGTAAAGATGTTAGAAAGGTTTTTGGCAAGGTGCAAGTATGAGCGCGAATATTTCGTGTTGAAGAGTTGAGAGCATTTGGTACGGATGAATTTTTTTTTAGCAGAGCGAAGACCAGACTTAGCATGATTCTGTGCTGAAACATAAAAAAAAAAAAATGTGATTCAGGAGTGGGTTGGCTCCGGTACCTTTTATAGGTCTCCTTTGTGAGGAAAGCATTAGAACAAGCGTGATTAAACTATGACTTTTTTTGTATTAGTCAATGGATATGAGAAAGGAGTGTATGCTTCCAAGTCCAAAAGAATAACTTCCGTATTGCACAAAGCACACTCAGATGGCTCCCAGTCATTGAGACAATAATCATTCAAGGAAAAATCAAACAAGAACTGCTTGAAGGCCTACCAATCAGCAGCCCAAAAGTGGCACGACCAACGTTTCTTTGGAGGGTCCGTAGGCCGTACTGAAGCGATAGGACAGGGTTAGGTGATAAGGTTGTGACTGGAAGAACCCAACAGAAAGGAAAGATGAACAGTGTAAGCAGAAGGATTAGTTGTAAAGAGAAGGTCAAGTATGTTGGAACTATCTCCAAGGCAGTCAGGGATACGGGTAAGGTGCTGTGTAAGCTGCACTAGGTCATTAACGATAGAAAAGATGTATTCTTGTTCACCAGGTGGATTAGTGAAAGGAGAGGAGAGCCAAAGGTGGTGGTGAACATTGAAATCTCCTAGAGTGGAGATTTCAAAGAAGGGATAAGCGGATAGTGTGTGTTCCATCGTAGGAGTAATATAGTCGAAGAATTTTTCATAGTCAGTAGAATTAAGGGATACGTAAACAGCACAGAAATATTTAATCAGAGAATAACAGGTAATCCGAAGCCAGAGAGTGCAGAATTCTGAAGAATCAAGTTAAGGAACACGAGAGCAAGATAAGTACATATACACAACAGCCACATTTGGCTTGGAAATGAGTATGGAGAAAGTAGGAGGATACAGAGAGGATTTTGCTACCAGTTGCCTCAGACAGCTGAGTCTCAGTTAAAAAAAGAAAGTGAGGTTTAGAGAAGAAGAGGTGGTGCTCAACAAAGGGAAAGGTAGAGGAAAGGCCACGAATGTTGCAGAAATTAA
>JAGKTI010036273.1:0-11098 GCA_018397915.1 Birgus latro
AAATGTTTTCCTGGTTTGTAGGAATGCATTTGGCTTGTTACTCAGTGCAGAGTTACCTAAAAGTAGCCCTACATTGAGTTAGTGGATGATGGGCATCCCCATCCACCACAAGGATGAGGAAGTGAAGAGTGGTGTATTGTTGGTGTGGATGTGCTAGAAAGCATTAGGGAAAATGCTTTGTGATAGTCTGATCAAGTGGACAGGAGGAGAATGAGAAACTGACAAGAAGTGCATGTGAGTGAGTTGGTGGGAGGAGGAGAAGGGGAAAACTGAGGATGAGATGGAGGGATAGGGTGGTGAGGTATGTGAGAGAGGGAGGTTTGAGTTGGAGATGAGGGCAGTCTGATGACAAATGACTGGGTGACATGAAGGCAATTCATATGTGGCCACCCCTTCTGGGGTTAAGGCATACAGTGATAGACAAAAATAAATACTGCCTATCTTTTTTACTTTGAATGCAAGATCTTATTTGAAAATTTATCCATTATATGATCCTATTTACATCAACAACCAATATGAGATTCTGTTACCACCTGCATCCACATTAATTGACATTTAGCCATATTCAGCTTTGAGGAATACCCTGCAATAAACAGTATACACAAAAATAAGGAAAAATGGCTTAAGAAATATAAAGAAAATTACACTACAAGTAAAACAAATATAAAACATACCTTCAGTATCCGGAATTGGTAAAGAGAGTGCCTTCCAAACATCACCTCTTTCCTTTGGCACTTTTCCTGCAATAATTAGTATATTCTATTTCATTATTTTGCCTGGCACTTCACAGACTTCAACTGAATCTCATCGAATGCATCAGTACATCAGTCTTCAGCACATCATGCACACTTTACTGTAAACTCTGATACAAACACAGCACTGTAGTCCTTTTGCCTTAACTTGGCCCAGATTTTTGTCCTTTTGCAGCTTATTTCATGCAGCTACCCGGTAATGGCAGTAAAAGATAATGCTGCAGCTCTACATCCTTTTCATAGCTTTATGATTAGCATTATATTCTAGAATCAATCTGTTGTTACAGCTTAGCACTAACAACAGATGGGAATTTTTGGCTGCCAAGTTAGAGTAAAAATGATATAAAGCATCAGTACTATACAGTAATAGATATGGACTGCAAAAGACCAACAGAAATTAACACTAAAATTATTTTACTTACTACATCAAAATTATCATCACTATAAAAATCATCCCTGTTACTGCAGTATTATCATCCACACCATAAGGTTGAGGGGTGGGATGGAGAGGTATATGTGAGAGAGAGAGAGAGGTGTAAGTTAGAAAGAAGGCAGCCAGAAGGCAGAGGATGGGGACATGGAGGTGATTCATTTGTGACCACCCCTTATGGGATTAAGGTGTCTGGCAATGGATAGAAAGATAAGACAGATAGACAGACAGATAGTTTAATTATCATCATCATCATTGGCATCACCATAACTCAATTTCATAACATTGTACTTGAATGGAGTGGGTAGGATCCAAAAATGAACTAAGGAAAAGATCAAAGTACAGTGGACAAAGCTATCAAAGAGGTCCCATTGAATTACACCATACAATACCTCCATTCACTCATCAATCATACCTTCAAAATTCTCAGCCCCATCGTACAGGCTCTATTATCCATATGGCTGCTGTGATCTAATGGGTTAGAGCACATGTTTCTAACCAGGTGATCAGGTATCTGATCTCACCCATGCCTAAAGCTGATGTCAGAATTATTATCCAGTCACAAAGTGCTACAGGCTCCACCAAGGTTTCCAAATCGAGGCAAAGCACTAACTTAGCCTCCCAAAAGGGGAGTGCATAGTGTAAAACTGCATCATATAGATTAATTTTATGTGTAGATAGTATACTGTTCTTTAAAAAAAAAAAGTAAAAAGTAAAATTACCAACTATTTTAATGAGATCTACAACTGCGCAATATACCTCCTTATGGTTCACCACTGTGTGTCTACTAAACGCAGTACAAGTAATTAAACATTTCAATAACAAGTCTTTCACCTTCACAAACCACATACAGTATATGAAAATTATAAATGGTTACTGGAATCAGACATACAAAACAATACTTCAAAAGTCTTTATTCCATGTTATAAAATAGAAAGCATAAAAACAGTAACAAAACTATTTCTGCTGACTGTACTTCAAACACACGGCCAAGCTTTGACCCTATGTGGCATAATTTTTTTTTCTGCAAAGTCACACAGAACACGCATTTTCTATACGTTCATCTGTCCACTGCCAGCTACCCAAACTTTAATTCCTATGAGAAATCCCACCTCATCACCACTTCCTCCTGCCATTCCAAGCTTTGGTGCAACAAGCTTTGGTGCAACACACCACAACTCCATTGTGCCACTGTTATATGTTCCCGAACCTGGTCTGAATGGTACTGTACACTAATATTAATAGCACATGCTTTTTTCTGAGTCTTACCTTTCAGTAAACTACATTGAATAAGAGAGAGATATACATCTGAGATAAATATAAATGATATGACAGTGTACTGTGTTCTGAATCTTCTTAATACGCATTTGGGAGTTGAAAAAAAAAAAAATCATACTTTATTTCATGCATCTTGTCAAATGAATCTATTACTAAAAACAAATATTGTTTTGAAATGTAAAATACATACTGCATCCAAAAAAACTACAATTACTCTGCCTTTCTTAAGGCACACATAAAGGCACTTTCTAAATGACCATACTGTGCAGTACAGGTACTTAATAATTTCTGCACAGTAAAATCTTTATACTGTATATCAAAGTACTCTTAACAGACAGGTTCTAGTTTGTGACTAAGAACACATATTATTTCCTGACAAATGCCATAAACCTCAATTATCACAAGTACTTACATACAGGGACTGGTAATATAAATAAGTCAAGATAATGGAAACTGACAAGCTGTATGTCATGGTATATTATGCAGTGTAACAGCCATATACTGTAGCAGTGTAACAGCCATATACTGTACTGACTGCTAAGGGAAGCCACCACTCCTTAATTAACTCACTGCTGAATACAACTGATAAAATGGCATGCAGGTTAACCACATCTTAAGCCCACAATATTTCACAAATGTCTGCCTGAAACTGGAAACTTACCTGTATTTTCATTCTTACATTTTGGAGAATATGGCTATTATAGTTTACTATAATTAGACTTTTTATTACTTTCTTTCCACTTCAGGAGGCTCTACACTAGATGACAAGCCTAATGTTTCCCTTCAACCCAGGACACCATTTACAATGCTGGGTGGTAACCATATAAATCAGATAACGGGGTGATGTGGAGCCCAATATGGTGTCCCCGCTAACTGGGTGGAGAGACACAAATGCGGCATCCATCCACAAATCAAACCTCCACATTTTTCCTAGTGCCTCGCTGTTGCAAGGCGCCATCAACCATAAGGAAGTACAGGTTTGCTGCACAGGATGACCAAACAGGGGCAGTTGCCTGGCAGTGGCAGTAGTAATAGATATTCCCTAGGCAGTCTGGCCAAACAGCCCCAAGTCCCTAAGGAAGGCCACAGCCAAGACTGGGCTTTCCCACTGAGCTCTCAGGGAGTGTAAGTTGTGTTGTTGGTGCAGGTTAATAGTATGGGTTGCTGTGTTGCATCCTGGATGGGCATCAGCAATGGAGTCATCCAGCCTCTTCTGATAAATCAAGAGAGCTGGATGATGCCCACATCTCAGCCTGGATACGTAGACCCTGTCCTCACAAGGGAGGTAGGATTCAGAAGGGTGGATATCAGGAGGCCCTGCATGCAGCTGTGTGTTGTCTCTGAGTGACTGAATGGAGATGCGAGTGATTTGAGCATGGATATCCCTCTGGAAGCTGGTTTGAGGCAGGCAAGCGTGTATAATATTGTGTGCTATGTGTTGTTTTGATGTTCCCTGGTGTGTGTGGGTGTGTTGCCATGTAGTGTTGTGGATGGTGTGGGTTTGTGGAGGCTGTGGCAAGAATTTGTGTGCCTCTCATGTCTGAATGATCCTTGACTTTGAGGAGTCACTTCTTGATGTAAGTGGTCTGTAGGTGTAGTAGCTAAGCAGACCGTGATTATTTTTAGGGCCTTGTTCTGTATGGTCTGTAGGGTGTTGCAGCGTGTTTTAGTGAGGTTAGACACCCAAGCAAGGCTTGCATACTTCATCACTGAAAGTATATATTTTGTTTGTATACTGTGGTGGTGGTTTCTTTGTTGTGACCGAATGTTGTATGGGCAAGTTATCTTAGGGCACTGGGTCTTGGTGTTAACTTATTTTTAATGTTTGTGATGGATTGTTTAAATGACATTGATGTATTGTATGTTACACCAAGGATTGTGTGTGTATTTACCTATTTGTATTTACCTATTTGTAGTATACAGGAATTGAGCTAAGCTCGTGTTGTCCCGTCTCCATATCTACATTCATCTAATCTAGTTTTAAATACATGAATGTTTTTCGCCTGCACCACCTCTTCGTCTAAGTCATTCCAAATACTTATGCTTCTATTCGGGAAACTGAACTTTTTGAGATCATTAAGACATCTACTTTTCCTCAACTTGAAGCCATGACCTCTTGTTCTTCCATCATCCAACACAAAAAGATCCTCTCTATCCACCCTTTCCAATTCTCTTACATTTCTAAATATCGTGATCAAGTCACCTCTTTCCCTTCTCTCGTGCAATGTTGGTAACTTCAGTTTTCCCAATCTCTCCTCGTAGGTGAGTTCCCTTAAACACGGTATCATCTTCGTTGCCATCCGTTGGACCCTTTCTAGTTTATCAATATGCTTCTTCAAATGAGGTGACCATACCACCGCCGCATACTCTAGTCTTGGTCTTATCATGGTCACTATCAACTCCCTCAACATATCTTCATCCATATAATTAAAAGCCACTCTCATGTTGGTCAGTAATCCATAAGTTCCCCCAATAATTTTATTTATATGCTTTTCTGGTGACAAGTCATCCCGAATAATCACTCCCAAATCTTTCTCATCCTTTCTTTTACTAATCATCTCATTGCCCATTTTATATGTCCAGTGTGGTCTTCTTTCACTTATACCCATTTCTAATACATGACACTTCTTGGCATTAAAGTCCATTTTCCAAGTCTGGCTCCAGCCGTGTATTTTGTCCAAGTCCTCTTGCAGTTCTTTACAACTATCAATACATTTAATATGTTTCATAATTTTAGCATCATCTGCAAACATACTCATGTAACTATTCAAACCCTCTGGCAAATCATTTACATATATCAGAAACATTACTGGGGCCAAGACAGAGCCCTGGGGTACTCCACTAGTCACATTTCTCCATTGTGATACCTTGTCTCTTATTACTGTTCTCATCTGCCTTCCTATCAAATAATCTCCCATCCACTTTAATAGTTTCCCATGCACCCCTCCAAATGTCCTCAACTTCCACAGTAGTCTCTTATAGGGTACCCTGTCAAATGCTTTCTTAAGATCCAGATAGACACAGTCTGCCCATCCCTCTCTCTCCTGTATGACATCTGTGTGTGTGTGTGTGTGTGTGTGTGTGTGTGTGTAACTCACTGGGTCGGTCAAGATCACTTGATGGTAGTGATCGTCAGCTTTTACCCTCCCGGAAGGGAGCTGAGAGCTCGTATAGTCCGATCTATGGGCAAGGCTGTGACCTTCACACACGCACACACCCATCCCCTTGCTCAAGGGGGACAGTAACCACCCACTTCATCAGTGAAACTTTTCACAACCTGAGCGAGGCGCGAACTCCCGTCTACCAGATGGCAAGCGAGAACGCTACCACTGTGTGTGTGTGTGTGTGGTAAGGGGGTGCTGTTTATGGCAAGGTGTGGAATGTGACTATGTTCTGCTATCCAGTTTGTGTGAAGAGTCACTGTAGATCTGGCTGGGGCTATTTTGAGTCTGTTTGTGATGAACCATTCGTGTAGTGTGTTGAGGTAAGGCTGAAGGATGTGTGGAGCTGTGTTTGCATTTTAGTGTGTACATGCATGTTATGTCATCTGTATATGAAGCTATGTGTATTTGTAGCTTGTGGGGTATGGGTATGTCGTGCAAGTATAGGTTAAAGAATGTAGAGGACAAACAGTTCCTTGAGGGATGCCGTTTGTGAAGTTTCTGATGTTTGATGACTGACTGGCAAATGCTACGTGTGCACATCTGCCTGCTAAATAGTTTGCCAGCCATCTCTTTGTGTTACTGTGTATATTTTTGTTGAATATTCTGTTTGGAGGTTGTGCCAGGGGATGGCATCAAAAGCTTTTGCTAATGTCTAGTGTGAATAAGAGTGTTCTGTATGGTGGCCTAGCTGAATTGATGCCATCAAAAACTCATTGTGTAAGGTATGTAAGAAGAGTGTCTGTGGAATGTAGTGGCCTAAAACCATGTTGTGATGGGGCTAAGGGGATGTGAGGTGTTACTAGCTGTAATACCGGCCATTCAGTGACTTTGGAGGGGGTGCAGAGGAGTGGGATGGGGCAGTGCGAGGAAGTTAATGTGGAGTCTTTGTTGGGTTGGGGGATAGTGATGATAGTACCATGCTTCCAGATGTTGGGTATTATGCTGTGTGAGTAGCTGCAGTGTGATATGTTGGTGAGTGCTTGTATGCCTTGTGGTCCAAGATGTTTAAGGTGTATGTTGCTTATGTTGTCTGGGCCACAGACAGATGAGTGCTTAAGGTTGCTAATGATGTGCTTCGTCTGGTTGTAAGTGAAGGGTGCAAAGCCTGGGTCTATGGGGAACTGTCTCTTGTGTCAGATGACATGTTGGTCGTAGTGATGGGGATTTAGATCACTGACATGTGCAAAGTGATTGATGAGAGTGTTTGCTTGTTGTTTGTTTGAGGGTATGATATCTGTTGTTGTGATGGCAGCATGTGAATGTGTAGTGTTGCTGTTGGAGAGTGAGATGCTGTTTAGTGTTTTGTAGAGTTTGCTGGTGTTTGTTTTGTGATCAAGTGTTTGGAGATAATTATTCCAATTTAGTGTCTGCTGCTCTGATATTTATCTGAGTGTTGAGTGCTTGTATTTGTTGTACAGTGTCTTGTGTATGGGGTGTTGGGGAGTGTTGTAGTGTGTCGCACTGACTGATGAGACCTTGAATTTCTGGTGTGAAGTTGGGGTTGTGTCACTTTCTGTTGCCTCTAGGGATGTGTCTTTTCTCTGCATTTTGAATAACTGTATTGAAAGTGTGCACAGCAGTGTTGATGTTTGTGATGGGTGTACTGTTTAATGTTTCAAAGTGTTGTTCAGTTTCAGTGTATGGGGTGTTGGGGAGTGTTGTAGTGTGTCGCACTGACTGATGAGACCTTGAAGTTCTGGTGTGAAGTTGGGGTTTTGTCACTTTCTGTTGCCTCTAGGGATGTGTCTTTTACTGCATTTTGAAAAACTGTATTGAAAGTGTGCACAGCAGTGTTGATGTTTGTGATGGGTGTACTGTTTAATGTTTCAAAGTGTTGTTCTGTTTCAGCTGTGAAGGCCTCCCAGTTGGCTCTCTTATAATTAGTGTATGTGAGTCTGTGGCCATCCAGGGTGATTCTGGTTTCAGTAGTGATGATCACTGGGAGGTGGTCAGAGCCAAGGGTTTTGACCACTCTCCAGAATGTTATGGGGGCGAGGTTTGGGGAGCAAAAGGTGATGTCTGGGGATGATGAGAGGAAGAGGGCTTGGTGTGGGATATGGGTATGTTGATAACAGATTGTTGGGGATGAAAAGATTATCTGCTTGAGATTGTAGTTCCAACCCTCTGTCTGTGTCAGGGGTGTTGACATGCCAGGCCGAAGCCTTAGTGTTGAAATCACCACCAAGGATGATGATGGGTATGTTAATGATAAGGTGTATTTGAAGAGAATAATTGTGTGATACTGTGGGGGATGACTGGGGGGGAATGTATGTATTGGTGATTGTTATGTGTGATTTGTTGTCAATAAGTATTTCAACTGATTGTATTTTTGTTGTGGTGTCATGTGGGGAAAGAAGTGATTTTTTGTAAGCACTAGTATCTGAAAAGTTGATGGACTGGTGTACAAGGATGATGAGTTCACCGTCACTGCCATCGGCCAGGTCTTGTCTGATGGTGGTGAAATTATGAAATGTAGGTGTTTTTTGTGTTCTGAATAGTTTTGTTTCTTGTAAGATAGCAATGTGTATGTTTTGTTGTTTGATGAATTGTGTGAGTGTTTGTTTTTTGGTGTTGATGCAGTGGTTGATGGGTCTGCTTGGTCTGACAGACCATGGCTGTCTAATGGCAACTTTCATTAGATAATGACATAACAAAACCTATATTGTAGGTTTTAAAATAAAAGCATAATATGTGATTTTACACTTGGTGAATGACTGAAAATGATCATCCTACCATACATGTCTATGCAGGCAGAACATTATATTGTATATACAGAACAGTATTCAACAACCTAAATGATCCATCCATCCATCTCAGAATGATACTGCCTTATTTACTTTGCTCTATCTAGCATCAGATCATGATATTCAGCTTCAGGAAGACCCTTCATAGTGCAGGGATACCTTACATGGCTGTGCAGTACTTGGATAATGACAACTTTTCTGCATTCTGTATTGTACAACGGAATACCATCTGTACTTACTGCATACCTGTATTTCTAAAGAAAACTGGCTTTTCCTTGACTAGATACCTTAGGGCTAAAATTAGGACTCAGAGCTGACAAGTGTAAAATACCTGTGATTATGATGTGGGTGCATGATACAGTAAACTCTCAATTATCTGATGTACAGTGGTCAAGGGGGTAAAGGAAATTGACGTAGTATCCCCAAAACCTTTTAAAGGGGGTTTAACCTCTATAAAATCATATACCCGGACTGTATAACTATTCAAACTGAAAAACACCCTTAAATACTGTAATATGCATGATAAAACATCACAGCACTGTACTGTACATTGCACGGATATTGCACGACTGACCCACGAAGGCACAGTTGGGCAGGGTGAGGCAGGTTAGCAAGGCAGAAAGAAAGAGGACAGGTAGACCTAACCAAGCATCAGGAGAGAGAGAGAGTGAAACAGGTGAGGCATGAATGGTAGAAATAAAACAGATGACATTATGGGGAACAAACTCATCAGAGAGCGGAAGAATTTCTTGATAAATCCCATGAGGTTAGTAGCAAGACAGGCATAACCACGGGGATGACAACAAAGGTGAGGAACTCCATCAAAATCAGAGCTGCATCTTGATAACATGGCTACGATGCAGCACGCTAGCAAGATTAGCGGCGGCCTTAGGGGAGGGGTGGGGGGAACGACACGTCAAGCATTCTGAGATGAGAAACACAAGAGGAAAAACAATATGAAATGTACTGAGAAGAAGGGATACACCACACATATTTAATCTAAACGTGAGAAGAAAACGAAAGATAGAGACATCCAGGTAACAAATTAGAAAGAAATAAAGTAAAGCCATCTGCAGTGAGATACACTCCAGGATAGGAGACATCACAAAATTGGCAACATCAAAAGCAATGTCTTGGTGATGAGACTCACACTGTTGAATTTGATCCTGCAGCTAACAGTAGTGATCACTTGGTTATTGCGCACTTGGTTAGAGTGGTTTTCGTCATCAGTGCAAAAGGAAAATCTGCACTCCTGCCGTTATCGTGCATTTTTTTTGGCTAAAAAACATAATTGCATACCTGGGCTGGTTTCTGCCAACAGTAAGTGCGGTGTCAACGGTTTCTGACTGCTTTCTATTAACCTAGCCATGCCAATGTGTTCAATGATAGTTACTATAAAAGTATGTATGGATTTGGTGGGTCTAAACTGCCATCAATGAGAAAATTTGGACTTGCACTTGTGATACCTTGTACCAATTAAGACAAATCCCAAAGGTTCTGTGCCTTTATTATTGTGTAATTCTGTTGTCACACAGCATGTCTGGTACCAGTTACAGTATGCACTATAACCAAAGGATCAGTGTACTGTATGTTTATTGAATACTGGGGGGGAGGTAAGAAATTAGGATGAAATGAAACCATCAGATGTTAGTCAGAATTCCAAGTTATGAGTAAAGGTGCCAGGAAATTGTGTTTGGGCGACCAGACAAATGGAGCAGATTTCGACTTTGAGGCTTCCTAGGAATTCTATTAAATTCAATTATTTGCTGTCATGGATAATGACATGTTGGGTAATGTGCTGAAAGGTACCTGAGATTTACCATAGTATAAGGGCGAATATGGCTTATAATAATACATAATAAGGGTGTGGATGTGCATGTATAATACTGTACTATAAAATGGGTGTGGATGTGGGAGTTTAATAATAAGGGTGTGGAGGTAGGTGTATAATGGTATGGGTGTGGATGTGGACGTAAAATAAAAAGGGTGTGGATATGAGTGTATAATAATATGGATGCTATTGTGTGAAAACAAGGTCTGTTGTGTGAAAACAAGGTTTACCAGTGCCTGGAAGAGGAAAGGCAAGTGTCAGAAAAGTAGAAACTATAACTGCAGGACACTTGAACCTTTTACTATAATTATGTCTATCTATCTATAGCCTGCCGCCCTAATCTCGCAAAGGGTGGCAGCAGACAAAACGTCTCCAAGTCGCTCAGTCACCCACCATTTGACTACCCTCCTCCCACCTCACTCCCCCCTCCCTCATATACTTCTCAACTCCATCCATCCACCTCATCCTTGGTCTTCCCCTCCCTCTCCGTCCTGCCACCTCACCTATATACAGTAGGCGCGGAAACTGTTGACGCCATCTTAAAAAAAGAAAACATTCTTGTGGTTAGCAAGGAGAAACAAATAAATTAACACTCACCACTGAATTTAGTATTTACTGGCATTCCCCTTCACCTTTATTATCTTCTTAAGACATCTGGGGAGACTGATGGTGTAGTTTTGCAGAACAGATGGACTAAAACTGCTCCATAGCTGCAGCATCAAGTTTAGGCAAAGATGATGTGTCCATACTACGCAGCTGCCGCTTCATGTGCGCCCATAAATTCTCAATGGGATTGATATCTGGGCTGTTTCCGGGCCAATCTCGAATAAAGGGAACCTCACAGTCTGTTAGCCACTGTTTCACTGACTTTGCAACATGTGCAGGGGCAGAATCTTGCA
>JAGKTI010036278.1:0-10616 GCA_018397915.1 Birgus latro
GAGGGTAATGGAGGGGAGGTAGGGAGGGGAGTCTAGAATGGGGGAAATGGCTAAATTGTCAACAGTGGATGGAAGTACTGGTGACATTAGCAGCTCTGACTATTGTTGGACATTGGCAGTGCTGATAGATGATACAAGTTACCACCTGAAACCCTGGGGGAATTAAAAATAACACAGTCACTCAAGTGACACCCCGTGGTATTATCCATTGCACCCAACCGTCACGAAAGTGACGACCTACGGTTAAGGGGTTAAGCATGTGAGCAATGACGACGGTAGTGCAGGTCGAGAAGCGGGATAATATATTGCGATCTGACGAAGGTATTTATATAAAGAGTAATTCGTTGACAGCAAATGACTGCACAGTGAGGATTTTGTATTTGTAGCATATATACTATTTCATTTCTATATTAACAAATGGCTTTAACCTCCAATACCATAGCAGAGTGGGAACTTAACTCTTTCTGACTCCAGGCTGTTCCATTACGACTTTGGCCAATTCAGACTGCTTCACTGTTCATTGTTTCGAGTCTAGGTCTGCTTAGAATATTTTATTACCTATTATTCAGATGTGTTTTTCACTGGTTATACGGAGGCACATATGACGAAGATATGCTAAACAACATTTATGTTCGATACTGTGTGCGTTCATCTCTTAATGGTTTACAGCATTATTCATGTGGATACGAAGCAATTTTTTGAAACGATTCAACTGCATCTCGACCTGCACTACTGTCGTTACTGTTCACTTGCTTAATGAATACTTAGACCTCGAAAGGGTTCTAACCTTCATATCTTATCATACTACATTGAACTGATTATGACTACCGATAACATATGATTGACAAACATAATCCTTTCTTACTTTATTACATCAAGTCACAGCTCTGCCGTGTGTATAGGTGTTTGCGTCGTCACGTTGTTATACAGACTCATCGTATAGAAATGGGTGGGGACTGCAAAGGCCCACGCACGCACGGACCCCCACGAACTTTTATGAGTGACTGTACAAATGCCAGCTACAAAATGGGGACCAAGATTAAGGGATCTACGCTACGAAGACTAGAAATATTTAATCTACCAACATCACAGGAGAGAAGGGAAAGGTGAGACATCATTATGCTATATAAATGCATCTCAGGGAAAGAGAAAATAGACATAAATGAATATATAACCTATGGGGAAGCATCGGCAAGAGGACACTGCAAAAACTACATTGTGGGAAATATTTTCCCCCCGAGCGGTTGCGCTCTTTACCTTTAGTTGTCGATCGTTAAAGAGCAGAGGAAAACGTACTTGAGAGGTTTAAAAACCCAGAGATTACGTTCCATTAATTCTTATTATTAATAAATTAAATGCTACTGCGTTTAACATTGGTAGACAACTATGTACATACATGTAAAACTAAGGAATTTCCCATTGACCTAAACTGCGCCTGCGTGAATGACGTGGTAAAGATGAAAAAGACCACGATCAAACGGGAGGCCAATTTTAATATATATACAGTATATCTATCTCTAAATAAGGGAAATATTTTGTTTAGCTTAATCAAAACTAAGATTAGATTAAGTTAGATTCACCTTGTATATTTTACGGAGTAAGTTAGCTGTATTTGACTTGTAATTAAGCAATAGTTGGCAACTCTTCTGTCCTATGAGGGACAAGGAGCTCGCCATGTTGTTCACTCCTTGAGCAGATTTCACTCCGTCAGTAGCTGCGCAAAACTCCTGTATAGCCCCCAAGGACGCCTGATTGCCCAGGAAAGACCGAAACAGCACGCCCGTCGTCATCTTGTTGTTCGACTCAATATATAGCTAAGTGACCTTACTGATTTGGCCAAATCTTAGGGAACTAGCTAGTATATGAGAGGTGACTGTAGGTGAGTTAGGGGATTTAACTGTCTGATTTACTCACGAGACTTATGCAAATTTACCTCTGTTCAATTTAGATAACTTTCTCCAGTGAGGAGTATCTAGGACGCTTGTTTTTTTCTCACATACATAAAAAGAGAGGCGATAAAGACGTACGGAAATTCAGTTTCCCAAATAGGGCAATTGATCAGTGGAATGCACCACCGAATGAAATAGTGTGTGCCAAAACTATTCATAAATTTAAAGATATGTATAATAAAACTGTTTTAGTACACGGCACAGTATGAGCTTAACTTATTCCTGTAAAGATACAATTAGGTAAGAACACAGACACACACACACACACACACACACACACATACATACACACACACACACGCACGCACGCACGCACTCCCGCACGCACACACGCACACATACACGCACGCACGCACGCGCACGCGCGCCAACAATACCCTGCTCTGGCTTTAAGAGTGTGGATGTAGTGCAAGATACAAGATGAAGATAACTCCAGTATATGCTTCTGTATCCGACTGTCATGATGAAGAAATCGAAAAGATTTATGGAGATAAACAGGAAACTATGAAAAAGCACAAACGCAATATGTTTATGATGGGAAACTTTAACCCCCCGAGTCGCACCGACGTACGATGCACGTCACTACTTTTTTCCATGGACGCACCAATGTCCATCGTACATCAGACAATTGCAAGGCCCGTCGTTTGCACATTTTTCAAGATTCGCGAGTGATTTTTGGCATGCAATTGTGGGAGACCTTCCTATACCTGCTGTCAAGCATGGATACTGCCTGGTCCCACCTTCCCCCCCTTCCCCCCCATACTCGGCAATTCACCTGTTAGCAGTAACCTGGCCAATAAAGACATGTTGCCCCATGCTCTCTCCAATGACGAAATTCACGGTGAAAGTGATTCCTGAGGTGGAGGACAAAGAAATAAAGAAGCTAGAGCAAGAAACAAACAGAAATGATGAGGTAGTAATGTCGTAAAGGAAGTTGCCATAAGTGGATGTGTTTGGTGACAGAACAATGCTTCTATTGCCTATATAATTGTGTGAAAACCAATATAGCCTTGTACTACACATAAATTCGTACCAAATAAATAAATAAATACGTAATTTAAAGTGGCTTGAGTTAGTTAACCCTTCCATAGTTCATTTTCTTTGAAGCCAGGTGCCATGAGAATGAAGGAAAACATAAGGCTGAGTGACATCTGTATACCTCAGGAGGGTGATTTCTCTATGAATTTTTGATGTTTCACACCAAAAGCGGAGGTTTGAGTGGTGAGAAGTCAAGTAATTCTAGATTCAGAGGAAGGGAGACAGGGTGGTTCGAAAGATTCAGCCAAACCTTGTAGTTTTGTGAGAGAAGGCAGCGGAGTTCAATTGTTTATCCATAAGAAATATCAGAAGTTACTGAAGGTAGTGTACATATGAAAGAACTCTTCACGAATATATAGTAAAATGTGCAGATCTAGAAGTATGAAGTTGTTTTGTTTCTTGTTGTTGTTGCATCCCCAAGATCACCTGGATATGATCCCAATGGATCACAGGAAGCCAGTTCAACTGAGCGTTCTTAGAGGGCTTTTTTATTTTTCGAGGTTTTGTTAACCCAATGAGTCCCATGAACGTACAGGTACATTGCAACGTTTTGTCATGGTGACACCCATCGACGTACCCATACATTATGCAAGTGCAAAATCAGTTATTTGCACATTTTTCAAGTTTCATGGGTGATTTTTGCTGTCAAGTGGGGATATTGCCTGGCCCAACCTGACCCCCCTCCCCCCTCCCCGCCACACTCGGCAATTCATCCTAGCAATGACATGGCCAGTAAAGATATGTCGCGCCACGGTCTCTCCAATGACGAAGTTCACGGTGAAAGTGATTCTTGAGATGGAGGAAAAAGAATTAAAGAAGGTAGAGCGAGAAACAAACAGAAGTGATGTGCTGGTAAAGAAGTAAAGGAAGGTGCCATGTGTGGATATGTTTGGTCACTGAACAATGCTTATATTCCCTATATTATTGTGTGAAAACCAACATAGTCTTGTAGTACACATAAATTCGTACCAAATAAATAAATAAATACGTAATTTAGAGTGGCTTGAATTAGTTAATCCTTCAACGGTTCGTTTTCTTTGAAGCCAGGTCCCCAGAGAAAGAACAAAAAGCTAAGGCTGGCTGTCACCTGTAGCAACATTTATAAGCTCAGGAGGTCAATTTCTCTATGAATTTTCGATGTTTCTCACCAAAAGCGGAGGTTTGAACCCCCCCAAAAATATATATCCGAAATTGCTTGGTGAGGCTACTAGGGACCCCCTCCTCTGTTTTTTAGTTCCTAAAAAGAGACCGGCCAGAGAAAGGGATGGGGGATCGAGTTACTCCCGTACCCTGAAGGTTGGGTCTATGAATGTGCGTGGATGTAGTACGATTGAGGCTAAAAGGGTGGAGATTGGGAGAATGTTTGTGAGAATTAAAGTTGGATGTGTTAGCTTTAAGTGAAAAGATGAAAGGGAAAGGTGAGTCTACATTTGGAAGTGTGAAAGGAAGATTGTCAGGTCCTGATAGAGGAAAGGCGAGAGAAGGTGTGGCCTTGTTAGTGAGCCCAGAAGTACAGCAGTTTGTGACTGAATGGGAGGACATGTCATAGAGACTGATGTGAGTGAAAGCAAAATTTGAACGTTAGTTGTGGGTATTTGTGAGTGCAATATGGGCGTGGTAGTGAAAGGTATGAAGAAGAAAACGAGTCTTTCTGGAATGATGTTGATGAGTGTCTGCAGAGTTTTACAGTGAATGTGAAAGTGGTAATGATGGGGGATCTGAATGCTAGAGTGGGAAATGTAGCAGTTGAAGGTGTAGTTCGTATGCATGGTGTGCCTGGAAGAAATGAAAATGGGGAACGAATGATAAGTGTGTGTGTTGAACGAGAGATGGTGATTGGGAATACCTTGTTTGAGAACAAAGATATATATAAGTATACATGGGTGAGACAGGAGGGTGGAAGGGTTGTTGACAGAGCATTAATGGACTATGTGGTTGTGTCCAGAAATGTAATAGGAAGATTGTTGGATGTGAGAGTTTTGAGAGGGGAGGGTGGAGGTATGACTGACCACCACCTGGTGGAGGGAAAGTTGAGAGTAGGTAAGAGATGGGTGAGAGCTAGAAGAGTTCGGTGTGGCAGGGAGGTTTTGAAAGTGAGTGAGTTGGATAAAAGAGAGAAAATGACACAGTATCAGGAGAAATTGAGAGATTAGTGGAACGCAGTGAAAGATCAGGAGAATGGCAGTGTGGAGGAGGAATGGCAGTTGTTTAACCCGCCGAGTCCCATCGACGTACGGTGTACGTCGCAACTTTTTTCCACGGACAGACCCAACGACGTACACATTTCGTCACGCAATGCAAGGCCCATTGTGTGCACTTTTTTCAACATTCGCGGGTGATTTTTGGTAGGCATATGTGGGAGACCTTCCTCTACCTGCTGTCAAGTGGGAATACTGCCTGGCCCCTCCTAACCCCCCCTTCCCCCCCTCCCTCTCACACTGGGCAATTCACCTGTTAGCAGTAAGCTGGCCAGTAAAAGTTTGTTGCCCCACGGTCTCTCTAATTACGAAATTCACGGTGAAAGTGATTCCTGAGGTGGAGGACAAAGAAACATAGAAGCTAGAGGTAGAAACAAACAGAAGTGATGAGGTGGTAATGTCGTAAAGGAATGTGCCATATACTGGGGTATTGGGTAAATGAACAATGCTTATAAATGCTTATATTATTGTGTGAAAACCATTACAGACTTTTACTACACATAAATTCGTACCAAATAAATGAAATAAATATGTAATTTAAAGTGGCCTGAATTAGTCAACCCTTCCATAGTTCGTTTTCTTAGCCAGGTACCCTGAAAAAGAAGGAAAACGTAAGGTTGAGTGACACCTATATCAACATTTTTTTATCTCAGGATCGCGATTTCACTATGAATTTTCGATGTTTCTCACCAAAAGCGAAGGTTTCAGCCAAAAAACAAAAAGTCGAAAATCGGTCGGGATCTGGGGGTAGGCTGAGTAAAAATCGGTCTGGACTTGGCGGGTTAAGAGTGCTGTGGTGGGGCATGCGGAAGAGGTGTGTGGTGTGATACGAGTGTGTGGTGGTGTAAGAAAGGGAAGAAAATGGTGGTGTGAGGAAGTATGTATGGCTGTGGCTGAGAAGAGACGTGCATATGAAGTGTGGTTGCAGAGGAAGGATGAGATGTCATATAAGAGGTATAAGGAAAAGAGGAATAGGGCGAGAAGGGC
Source organism: Birgus latro (assembly GCA_018397915.1). Classification (NCBI taxonomy): domain Eukaryota; kingdom Metazoa; phylum Arthropoda; class Malacostraca; order Decapoda; family Coenobitidae; genus Birgus; species Birgus latro. The sequence continues at coordinate 6,173 of JAGKTI010036278.1, forward strand.
TGTGCGTGATGCTAAAGTGGCAGAATGATGATAGGTGGGGTAGGCGGTTGAATGAGAATTTTCAAAAGAAAAAGAAAATGTTTTGGAAGGAGGTGAAAAGGGTGCGAAAGGGAGAGTCTGGGAAGGAAGAGCGAGTAAAAGCAGAGGATGGAAGGATGTTACCTGAGATGGATGCACTAAGGAAGAGATGGGCAGAGAATTTTGAAAGATTGTTAGATGTATAGGAGGAAACGGAGGCTGAGATTGTGGCAGATGGAAGGGTGCAAGGAATAGATATGTTGGGAGGGTTGAATCAATCTTTGATCACGATGGAGGAAGTGGAAGAAGTAGTAAAGCAGATGAAAACAGGGAAAGCTGCAGGTATGGATGGGTGTGCCGTGGAATGCCTGAAATGTGGTGGAGCGACTACTGTTAACTGGTTAGTAAGACTGTTGAATGTGTGCTTTGTGCAAGGTATGGTGTCAAATGACTGGGCAAGTGCTTGTGTGGTTCCATTGTATAAAGGTAAGGGTGATAAGTATGAATGTACTAGCTTTAAAGGTATAAGTCTGTTGAGTGTTGTTGGTAAGGTGTATGGTAAAGTGTTAAGAGAGTTAAAGAGGGTACAGAGAGAGTGATTGGTGATGAGCAGTGTGGCTTTAGGAGGAGGGGATGCGTGGATCAGTTGTTTGCTTTGAGACAGGTGTGTGAAAAGTATTTAGTGAAAGGTAAGGATGTGTTTTGGGCGTTCATAGATTTAGAGAAAGCATATGGTAGAACTGATATGGAGGCATTGTGGAATGTTTTATGATTGTATGGGCTTGATGGCAGGTTACTAAAAGGAGTGAAAAGTTTTTATGTAAATAGTAGAGTGTGTGTAAGGGTGGGAAATATTGTGAGTGATTGGTTTCCCGTGAGAGTTGGGCTGCGGCAGGGATGTGTGATGTCGCCTTGGTTGTTTAATATTTATATGGATGGTGTTGTAAGGAATGTGAATGCAAGAGTGTTAGGTGGAGGACTGAGTATGGTGAATGATGATAGAGAGTGGAATCTGAAGCAGCTGCTGTTTGCGGATGATACTGCACTGGTGGCTGATTCAGAGGAGAGATTGAGACAATTGGTGTAGCAGTTTGGAAAGGTGTGTGAAAGGAGGAAATTGAAATTAAGTGAGAATAAGAGTAAAGTGATGAAGTGTACGAGGTTGGTAGATGGTAGGAGGATGAATATAGTTTTGAATGGTGAGTTGCTTGAGGAGGTAGAGTGTTTTAAGTATTTAGGGTCACATGCTGCTGATGGAAGAGTAGATGCTGAAGTGAAGTTTAGAATGAATGAACTTGGAAAGGTGCTGGGAGGAATGAAAAAAAGTGTTTAGATGTCGTTCGCTTAGAATGGATGTAAAGAGGCTGTATGAGGGTATTGTGGTACTGACTGCATTATACAGGGCTGAAACATGGAATATGGGTGTAGCAGAGAGGAAAAGTTTGAATGTAACGGAGATGAGGTGTCTGAGGAGTATATGGGGAGTGACGCATATGGATCGAGTGAGAAATTATTAAGAGCGAAGGAGAACTGGAATTGTTAGGGAGATGGCTGAGCGAGTTGAACAGAGGGTGTTGCAATGGTTTGGGCATATGGAGAGAATGGATCATGAGCGATTGGTGAAAAAGAAAACTAGATCTGATGTGAGAGGTGTAAGGCTGAGCGGAAGACCACGGAGAGGATGGATGGACAGTGTGAAGAGAGCGTTGGATGTGAGAGGGTTGTCATTTGAGTAAGGAAGAGTGGCTGTGCGTGACAGAAATGAATGGAGAGAAATTGTGAATGAATAAAAGATGATGCAGCCCTGAGGGGATAATCTCCCGCATTTTGTCTGATTAGCTGATCAGGTCAGGTGCGGGTAAAGGGATGGGTCCATTATGATGCGGCAGGGGTAAACCAGTTTTGCTGTTGGGCCCTGCTGCGAATGTCACTGACTTCACTGAGCAGTTGACCCTCGTGTGGTGTGGTGCGGTGAGTATCTGTCCCTTCTCCCCTTTGGGGCTAAGATGTGAATGAATGTGTTTGAATGGATGAGTAAATTGGAATGTTGACCTTTCTCAGCTATCTCCCTTTTCTTGGGGGAAGCAGCCTGGGTATATAGATATAGATAGATAGATTGGGAAATCGGTCGGGACGTGATGGGTTAAAGAATTAGCTTTGTTGTGATAATGTTGCTCACAAGGTATGTGTGTTGTGGGGTATGGGAATGCATTGTAGTGTGGACAGAGTGGATTGTTTGTGAGTTGTATTTTGAATTAGTAGTGTGTAGTGCCATAATTTTACATGTAATATAAGTTAGTATAAGCTAGTATTGTAAATGTAGCCTTAAGCTTAGGACTTGTTGTAAATATAGTATGTACAATTCAATTTAGTTGTTAAGCCTTATATTTAAGTTTAGTCTTAGTTGATATTCACACTGTGATGTATGATTCTAGCCCTTAGACGCCGGGCACGGGTACACATATCCACCCCTAGAACCGGGTTATTTTCAGGATAATCGATTTTCCCCAAAATATATATATATATATTTTTCATTACAAATCAGTCACAAATGACAAAAAAAAAAACACTTAAGAAAGAGCGTACTTGCTCTCTTTTGGCAATTTGGAGGTGGTGGTGTGGTGTGAGGGAGGTGATTCGTGACGGCCTGGCTGAGCGTGTTCAAAGTCAGGGTGGTGTGTTGGCGGTGGTGATGGAGGGAGGGAGGGATTATTATCTCGCGTAAGAATGAGTGTTTGTGTCTTTGTTTCTCGCACTAATTCACAATGCCGTATGAACACAATATTATGACTAAAATAGAAAAATAAACACAAGAAAGTAACTAATAAAGATTGGCTTATTTTGTTTTCTGTGATACCTGTATTTTCTAACAAATTTATATCTATTTAGGCATTCACAATTATTCACATTTTTTACACATTATTTCACTGTTTTCAGTACTTCTTGAAAGTATGATACTCCCTATGGTCAGTACAAGTGTACTCAAGCACCCCTACACTCTCCCTCACACCCCTCAGGGCCAGTTAGTAGCCCTACCCAAAACCCGACCCCACCCCTCCTGACCCCTATCCCAACCCCAAACCAGTATCAGCTGGTTCCAAGGCCACACTTTTCCTATGCCGGCCTCCCCCCACCCTCCACCACAGCCCTCCTCACTACTCGGCGGCCCTCCCACCCCTCCCCCACCGATCCCCGCCCCACCCCTGGCCACCAACGTGTCTTCACGCACCAGCTTTGCTGGGATAATACTCTGAGTCCATATGGTGCGCTACGAAGTTCAAACATGTTCGCGAAAAATCAAAACGTATTTTGACGTGGACAGTAGCCCTCTAGCAACACGTCTGTAGACATGCACCGGCGCCTAAGGGCTAGTATTGATAGTACTAAGTCGAGAATTGATATGAATGTGATGAACTTTTATACATGTGGACCATGCGTTCCCAACAAAGGCGTATACCACATAAGATTTAGTAGGAATTAACAATCACGAATGTCTTCCTTCATACTCTGATAAAAGATTTACGTGAGAATGTTAATAGCGCTCCTCTTTGAGTCTACGTGGTGATGAACTGCGAGTTTTCTGAGTTATTATTGTTGATGATAGTCATCTGTGAAGTGCGGAATTTATATATTTGGCGACGTATTGCAAGTCATCTTAAGCCCATAATCCAGCATGGCAATACATTGTTCAGATTCTTATTTGTTTCGACTTCGTTATGATTAAAGTTCCTGTATGCCTATAACAAAAATTTTAAACATTGTAACTCATTTTTCTATGCATGTGGAGTGCAAACGTATTTTTCCTATTCTGTAGGAGCCTTAGAAGAGACATTAATATTGCAAGTAATTACTCGTAGTTGAAGTTCTAGCCAATTCCCGAATACTGTGATAGAAGGTTGTACAAGCTATGGAGCAGCACAAAACTGGCAGATCCCCGCTTATCACTATATCGTTCGCAGGTTAATGCTCGAACTCCCTCCCCACCCCCTCTTTCTTACTCATGTAATGTAAATCCCAATATACGTTAATGAGTTAAATTAGTGATACTTCCCCTGATCCCACCTGTACTGATTAACCTCTACACAGCGGGGATGTCGGAGGTTTTCCGTGTCATTCCCGCGGGGATATTCGCGCTCCGACTGACTTTATAAAAATATTTGCCAAATATCAGTTATTAGTCCAAGATTGTTATAATTTCATATGCCTACGGCACATACCTTCAGCTTTCGCCTGTGATGTTTTTTTTTTGTTTTTTTTTGCACTCGTCGACTACATTAGGACTTGTGGAGACTTCTGAAGTTGGGTAACTAAGTCTCCATTTCACACTTCCCGACATCCCCTAATCTGAATATCACTGCTAGATATTATCACTAGAAACACTATTCAATGATTTCCAAATAGTTTGGAATCCATACTAAAAAAAAAA
>JAGKTI010036279.1:0-11097 GCA_018397915.1 Birgus latro
TCTCTCTCTCTCTCTCTCTCTCTCTCTCTCTCTCTCTGCATAAATAATAAGAGTACCGTATATAACTGCAAGCTGCGTATGAATATAATTATTACGGTGGAGAGGGACGCCTTCACGTGGTGGCACCGATATATCTGGGCGGCTCCACTGTCCTGTTATACAAATGTCCCACGAAAGGAGGATGGTGTACTGCAGAAAGGAAGCATCAGCCTGCAGTCCACTGGGTTCATGTCTAGATGAGCCTGGGGTTTCAGCTACTACTACTACTGTTACTACTACTGTTACTACTACCACTACTGTTACTACTACCACTACAACTACTATTACGGTACTGTAGTTTATATTACGTTATGTGTTATTAAAATACTGTAGAGGGGAAAAGGGTTAACTATTGTACTTATTTATTTATTTATTTATTTATTTTTTGCAGGTAGGTCAAGCCATCATAAGGATTCCAAGTTCGCCTATGTGGTGAGTGTTACTATTATTATTATTATTATGGTTACCTGTATCTTCGTCATCATTTTTATTACTATCATCATCATCATCATTATTATTATTATCATCATCATCATCATTTTTTCATATCGATCTCCAAGCAGCAAATTAACCATAAAGCAGTGTCGCTTAGGAAAATATGAAACTGCAATTTTTATAAGGAAATACAACAGCAAAAGTAATGTTCAGTAGTGGCATAAGCATCGCAATAGATATGGGAAAAGTTACTCTTATAAAAGCACATAGTAGTAGCTGGAACCCCAGGCTCACCCAAATGTGAACCCACTTGACTGCAAACTTAAGATGCCCTCTGCTGCAGACACTATTCGCCTTTTTTTGGGGAGACAGTTCGTTCGTTCGTTCGTTTTTGAAGACTCCAACATGCCTGCATGCCTCGGCCTTGATCACCTAATGGCGGTTCTCCATGCTTCTCGATCTCTGGCAGCTTCCCTATTCAGTCGCTTATCCCAGAGGCCACATTCAGTGGCCTCGTCCCAGGTCTTTTTCGGTCTGCCACTCGCAACCCTACCCTAAACATTAACACTTCTCACTTTCTGCACGCATTTATCATCCCCCATCCTCTCCACATGGCCAAACCATCTCTATAACCCTCATCACAACGCCAGTACACTCCAGTCCCATCCTACCCCTCAACTCTTCCATGGTAAACCTAGCCCCATCAGACCTCGCACTCAGGGACGCACTGCACATTCACCTAATCATTGTCATTTCTGTACGTTTGAGCCTGCGAATATCCTCTCCCTTTGCTGCCCAGATCTCACTACCATACAGCATTACAGTCCTAACACTTGCTGCATACAGAGATCCCTTAGCACTGGGGGAGAGCCCTTTCAGTGTCGGGAGAGGCAACAGCTCCCTGAACTCCTTCCAGAGCTCCAGCCTCACCTCCATCACATAACATGTCCTCCAAATAACAAAACTCTTCCACACACTCAAGAGACTCACCAGCAAGTTCACTCCTTTCATGCCTGACAGTCTTCACGTGCTCTTCCCGACACCGCACATGAAATCAGCATTATCTCGCAGTCTACCTCTAATACCACCACTTCTCTTATGCACCCATTTATCACAGACACTGCACAAACTGGAATTACTTCCAACGCCCTTGTGGCAAATCGCACATGGCCACTCTCCCCCTTCTTTGACAGTACCGCCACCAGCCCTAGATACCATCACTTTGTTTATCTGGATATACTCTTAAGCCTTTGTTCCCCATACCATCTCTCCACTTCCTAAATCATTCCTCCGCCTTCCTTTCATTCTCTGCAGTCAACACCAAATCATCAGCATACAACATCTCCCACAGGAGTCCATTTCTGAAATCGCGTGAGAGGACGTCAGGTACCATGGTAAACAACAAGGGGCTCAAAACTGACCCCTGATGTACACCAGCATTCACGGAAAACTCATAATTCAAATTCCATTCACCCGTACCTGGGTGCGAGCACCCACATACATGGCCATAACCACCCTGACCAGCCACTCCTCGATCCCAAGCTTTCTCATTGCCCACTTCACCACCTCTCTAGGGACTCTGTCATAGGCCTTCTCCAAATCAACAAAAACAAAGTACCAGTACAGTTCCCTTTTCTTTCCTATATATTTTTCCTGAAGCTGTCGAACAATGAATATGGCATCAGTGGTCCATTTGCCTGAACCCAAACTGCATCTCATCAATATTCACTCTTTCTCTAATCAGGATGATGCCCTGGAAAGAGGAAATTATAGAGGCTTTATGCCTCTATAATTTCCTCTTTCCAGGGCATCACCCTTTCCCTTGCACACATTTACAATTACACTCTTCAGCCATGGGACAGCAAACTTATATGTAATCGTATTTATCAAGTCGGTGACCAACCTCACTCCTATATCTCCCGAGGCTTTCAAAATTTCAGCAGTCAGCCCAGACACACCTGCTGGCTTCTCCACCTGCATCCTGCCTATCGCCCCGCTCACAGTAGCGAACAAACCGACGATGCAACACTCCAGTAACGTTTAACCACTTTAGTCCGGAGACGTCATGCTGAGGATGACGCCTTCACGTGGCTCCAATGTGACCGGGCGGGGGAGCTGCCTAGTTATCCAAACGCCCCTTCCTAGTTTCAAACAAGGGGGATAAGTAATAATAATAATAATTATGGCCATTCACTTACCTTAATAAGATGAAGAGGTGCCCTTGGCTGGGAAGATGGCAATTTCGCAAACGAACTTTTGATTGTAATATTGTTTTAAGATAATTTGCCCAGTTTTTAGTGTTTCGTGTGGTTCAGTCTGACTTAACTTTTTTATTTTTTTCTAAATGCCTGGATGTCAGTAATTTCGTAATCGGACTTCTGATAGGCGTAATTATTTCGTTAACTCCAAGATGAAAGTTAGACCAGTTTTCCAAGACCTTTCGTGCTGTTTTTCATGTATTTCGGGTTCTTTAGTCTGGTTGCATAGTTGAAGGATTGGTTTGGGTTTCGTGTGAGCCAGGTTCAGTGCTGTATGGGGGAGCAGTGGGGCCAGTGACTGAATATAAAGAGGTTTTGCCAACACGTGGGTGTGAGAGGAGCCACCAGAGCGCGCACGTCCTCCCTCTACGATGCCATGAAGGTCACTAAAGTCTGAGTGAAATCATGTGAATCCTTCCTTCTTCCCATCCCCTCCTCCTGCTCTTTCTCTACCCTGATCCCTTTGGTCTCTTGAAGTACTGGTATTTTTTCTTATCTGACGGATCTGGGCTACTCTCAACATGAATACTAAGTCGTAGCACCATGACATCCAGGAATTAATCTCCTTGGTTACTGGTCAGATCGATCCTCCAGTCTGACCACACTCGGCCTTCACCTGAGCTGAAAGGGGTTATGGCAGTTTGTCAGATGAAAACAAACTGATTTTATAAAGTAGGTTGCCCTTTTTTCATGTAACCCAGATTTCCGTGTAATGTCATATTCACGGCTTTGTAGCACCTCTCCCTTAGCGATTTATTTTGCCTCTTACACCTTAACAATCCGTCATGTTATTTACATCGTTATTGTTATGCTGCGTGTTTAAGGGCGCGACTTCTCGTCCCTTGGACACGGAGCCTGGAGCAAGGTTCTCTTTTCTAGACCGAGTTGGGCACGGAGTAGATGGGTATAAGAGAGAGGGGGGTGTTAGCTCGGGGGAAAGCAGCGAAATGGCAGGGGACAGGGCGACATAGAGGCGATTTGTTTGAGGCCATTCCTTACGGGATTTAGGCGTCTGGCTATAGATATAATTTTCAGGATGCGGAAAAAGTCGAGATAATAAATTTGATAGCGAACATACTCGTATGTTGGGTCACGTACAGAGATGAGAAACTGAATCGCAACAAATTCAGATGAACGAATTAATATTTTACATCTCTACCCTTCTATGTTCTTCTTTCTTCCCATTTCTCCCTTACCTCCTTGTCTTCGTTTCCCCTTCCGCCCCTCCACTCCTCACATTACTTCCCATTACCGCCCCCCCCCCCCCTCTCTCTCTGTATAAATCTGTGTGTGTGTGTGTGTGTGTGTGTGTGTGGTGTAAGACTTAACAATACACGGACAAAATATAAAAGTGAAGAAGTCAGCACAAAATATCTACACCACATAAGTACTTAGTTTCATTCATCATCCACTCCTACGTTGCCCCATGAGAAGCGTAGGAGCCCGGGGCTAGGCAAGTTGATCCTGACATTTAAGATGAGAGTGACCAGCCTCACTCATCCTTGAGTGGCAATACATGAGTAATTGTTGTGCTACGTATTTGTGGGACGGTTTCTCGCCCTCAAATACGCAGGCTAAAGCGGGTCCCTATTCTAGACCGGGAGGTAACTCCTAAGAGTAGGACTGGACACAAAAACAAGGCAGTAAATATTACACATGTATTCTAGATATTTAACATAGAACAATAATACATCACAGATATTACAATGGGTTGGCCGGGGGTAAGTAAACACTGTACACAATTGCTGTCTGTCACAATACCTTCTTGTTCAGGTATGGTACTGTCAACCCGACACTCGTGGTACATACAACATATTTATAATTCCGGACACAGGAATGATTTTACTACAATCTCTAAAACCCGCATAGCACTGGACGGCACTACATATATATATAAGTTACGTTACACCTGTATTTCAGGTACCTGGTGGCCGGAAGTCTATCTCAGGTAGGGTTGCCCGTAAAGATCATTAGCAAGGGGAACTGTGGTATTTTAATATGCCCGGGTTAAGCACGTCGGGACAAAGGGCTGGGTGAATGTTTAACTGAACACAGGGGAGGGAGAGCGTAAACACCAACGCAAGGCACAATGACACAATGGGTATTTTCTGATTATCACAAAGACTGTCCAGGGCGGCGGGACTCTACCTTTAAGATATAGGTCAGGCCACATTCTATCTATCGGCACGTCCAATCTTATTCAGGGTTCCTGGTCACTTCACTTTGAGGATACACTGTAGGGGATCACTCGTGAGATATCTGTCGATGCACACTATAACTGAGTCTAAGGGTACACACACATATATAGATAGTCCACTCACTTGGTTAACACTGGTGGGCCCAGGTTGATTCCTCCGTCAGGAGGGAAACAGGGGCAGAGTGGCGCGTTCCTGGGCAGGACCCCACACGTGGCCGTGGGGCTAAGGGCTCGGCCCGAAGAGGGCCAGGAGCCGAGCCTGACGTCGGGTCTGGGAGCGCCTTCGGGAGACCTCGCCTACCAGTAGGTCGCGCCCTGGTGTTCGGGGCAACTCCTGGGGCAACAGGGGACCCAGGGGACTGGAACCCGGGGCGGCTGGGCTGCGGCAACTGCTCGAGAGCGGCGTCGCCGTCAGGGTCGCCTCACGGGAAGCTCGGGCTGGGGGGAGTAGTGGATGGGGCCCGTCGTCGGCTGCGAGGTCTGCGGGGGCTCTGGTCCAGCAGCTGGTCACCCTGGTGGAGTCGTAGGGAACCAAGGTCTTGGGTAAGACCTTGCCATGCCTCGGGTGTGGGGTCCTCTCCAACTGCTGGTTCTCCTGTAGGGGAGAAGCGGACTGTGGCCGGCTTTGCTCCTGACCCGACATGACTTGTGGCTGATGCCTGATGGGTACAGGGAAGGACAGTTTCCTGGCGGCTTGTGGCCTGCACTTTGTTGGGCCTGGCGTGACTTGTGGCCGATGCCGAGAGGGCACCGGGAAGGATGGTTTCCTGGCAACTTGTGGCCTGCACTGTGTTGGGCCTGGCGTGACCTGTGGCCGACGCCTGAGTGGCCAGGAGGATAGCTTCCTGGTGGCTTGTGGCCTGCCTTACCTCTGGCCCAACGTGACTTGTGGCCGACATCGAGAGGGCACAGGAGATGAGCTCTGGGACAGCTATGGCCTGTGCCGATGAGCTAGGGTCACTAGCAGCCGAGGGACGGGCTATGGCCGATCCTGCCTCATGCCCAGTACGGCTCGTGGCTGGTACTGCGGTGCCACTCTGGGGGGAACGCCGACAGGAGACGGACGACTGCTGGCCAGTCCTGCCTGACTGACACGCGTCCGTGTCGCGGCCCTGTGGCGGGGAAACAACTGGGGAACGGACTATGGCTGGTTCTGCCCCGTACCCGGTACGACTATGGCCGGTAACGCGGCGTTGTGTGGAGTCGTAAACTCCACCCCTTACCTGCAGAGCTGTGCTCCGGCCGGAGACAAGGTGCTGGCGACTGCTACCTTTCTGGGCCACTACCTGGGCACAAGAGGGGCGCCGGGAAGTTAAACAGGTAGGCCGTTCCTGTTCCCAGACACGCTGTGCTTGCGGTAATCCCCCAGTGATCTGGGGGGGGGGGTTGGGGGAGCTGGTGTCGTCTGCCCCGGTCGCCGTGTGGTTGGCGGCTCCAACCCCTAACTCCTGTATTTCAGTAATAAACCCCAACCACCCCTTGGATATATAAAAAAATAAATAAATACCCGAGTGCATTGAAGTACTGCACAAAATATCCAGCACAAATACTTATTTAGGAGTCGAGAGAGAGAACAAGTTTACTTAAGTCTTCATATTTTCTGATTCATAAATGTTCTGATTTTCTGTTGCATTAAACATACCCTGAACAAAGATTTATTGCTATTCTTTAAGTCTCCTTTCTTGTAACTATATTCAGTATGATGGTAGGTGGTGGCGACTATCATCCACTAACTTGGTGTGGTGCTGCTACATCTTCACCTGTATCATTCTTTTTCTGTGTCTGTCCTCCTCTTCCTAAATCTCCCATCTTCCCTGTCTCATTATTATTCATCTTTCCTTTTCAGGTGGCTTTACATTGAGTGACAAGCCTAATGGTTTCTTGTAAGCCAAGAAACCATTTACAACACTGGGTGGTAACCATATAACCATCCCATATGTGTTCCCTACTCATTAAGCAACCCATGTGTTCCCTACGCATCATCAAGGCGCCCCTCCCCATAAAACGACAATCTCAAAGGCAAACGGCCACCCCTTATGGGATTATGACATCTGTCTATAGACATATGAAAATTTCTACCCCATGTATGTGCCACTGTATCCCTTTATGATCATTTCTGCCCTTTGTAGGTGTCACTGTACCCCTTTGCTGGTACTGAATGGTAAATAATCAATACACAAAGTTAAGGTTGTGGTGTTTTCTGCTTTGTTCAGTTTCTTTCTCATGCAGTAAATAATAAATCATCATAGTGCTAAGGCATAATACACTTTGTGATGGTATGGCCATGTGGAGAGGATGGAGAATTTAAGACTGACTGGGAGAGTGTATGTAAAGAGGTGGAGGGAAGGGAAACATGATGAGATAGACAGGTGTGACTTGGCGAGGGGGGATGAGGTGGAAAAGTATATGAGAGTGAGGTGTTAGTTGGATTTAGAACAGCCAGATGGTGAAGAATGGGTGACATGGCGGAAATTTTTTTCTAACCACTCTGTACAGGATTAAGGCTTCTGGTGATGGAATAGATAGATAACAGACAGGAAACAGTAAAGGGCTTAATAAAGACTTTCATACTGCAAGCAATACACTTTAGGATAAAATCAATAATACAACAGGAAATCTGATGCTTTTACTGATAATACCAATAACCATCACCTCACTAATACTACTAAGGCAGGAAATACAATGTTGCTCCTGATAAATGTAATTCTCATGATAGGACAACTCTAGTAATCTTTTCCAGCAGTAGCCAGGTGATTTTATAAAGTTAATTCCATCAAGGAATGTAATACTGCTGCTTCAGGTATTAACCTTCTCATGGTTAGGACAACTCTGGTACTCTATTCTAGTTGATGCTGCATTATTTTATATAGCCAAGTGTTAACAATAATCACCTCACTATTTATACTACAGGGTATTGCATTAGCTATAAAGAATATCCTTAATAACTATTAATACCATGGGATATTGCATTAGCTTTAAACACCCCCCATTAACCTATTCATTGCAGTAATATCTCACTCCACCAACTAGGTCGTGAGTTCACTTTGTTTTAAAGGGTCTGCACAGCCAGGAGCAAAAGTTTGTAAACATCTTATCTCCTTATCTGCTGGCCATGGTAATAAAAGCCATTCATGGTCCATTTTTATATGTTTACAATAGGAAACATAACAAAAGTCTGTGAATAGGTGGGATATTATGTGCCATTTAAGGAGGAGTGAGAAATAGACTGTGTGGTAACTGAAGTTGTTACATGATTTATTTTTACATGATAACACTAACAAGCACAACAGACTGAGAAAGATGAACACTTTTTGTCATTTGGGATGGAGAGAGAAATGAAGAACAAACGACTCAGTAAGTCAGTGCTGGCAGAAGATTTTTTTTTTTTTTTTTTTTTTTTGTGTCCGACTCTGGACATAGGCTTCACAGCCTGCTATCATGGCCCAGCAGTCCTCCTACATACCATGTCACCACTTCGGCGCTAACACCCACCGTCCATATTGAATACATGCCAGGGCTGTCTCATACAGGACTGGTGTATTGGTATTAGCGGGGGTATTTTTACGACATGTCGGCGGATCTTCTGGTAGATCAGTAAAGCCTGATTTGCTGAATTTCAAATCCTTAAACTGTTCCCTGCCCCAGCGAGGATTCGAACCTGGGTCCGTGGGACCGCAGGCCACCTCTCTACCGATTGAGCCACCGCCTCTAGATTGTAGGGGGAAGTTTTGCTTTTGCTGCACACACTTGCCTATGGCAGCCTTGTTCACCTTCCAGTGGTTCTCTATGCTGCACAAGTCCCAGCAGCATCTCTCTTAGATCTCATCTCTTCTCTCCTATGATGTATGCATTATTCTGTTTTTACTCAAACTTGGCCTAAAACTACCATCTCTCCATCTTGAATGCTGTGTTGTAACAATACATTAACATTAGACTATGATGCATGTGACAAAAAAGTGCTATGAAAGGATGTAGAGTCTTAGGATTGTCTTTATTCTGCCAGTGAACTTCATGAAGTAAGTTACACCAGGACAAAAATCTAGGCCAAGTTACGGTGCAGAAGGTATCATATGTTCTTGTTACTTTTCTCAAAATTTTTTATTTTATTTAGCAAGAGTGATTTTCTCAGACTTGAGAGGTTACAACAGCCTCAACTTTCCCTTTCCATGCAAAAGATCTCTCCAAATTTTCACAGAATTATCAGCATGTAGCAAGAATTTTGCTGCAACATACCTTTACAAACCAAAGATGAGGTAGAGGAATGGAGTGAAGAAGTATAAGTGAGAGGGGGGGGTAGGCCTGTAAGTTGGGGGAAGGGCAGTGAAATGACAGGGGACAGGGCAATAGGGAGGTGATTTGTTTGTGGCCACCTCTTCACAGGATTAAGGCATCTGGCTATAGATAGATACCAGCACATAACTGGACTGAAGAAGATATATAGGTAGGTAGAGGAATACAATAAGGTACTTGTTGAGACAATTATCCATTACTCTCATCAGTATAATAACTCTCTTTTCACCCTACCAAGCCAATTAGCACTAATAATACACTGAGATACAATATATACAACAATATATACACTCAAATACATGTATGCAGAATCATTATCACAGTCATCCTACCATTCTCTAATCCTATTCTGTCCCATACAAACAGAAGTGTAGGGGTGAGCAGCTGCGAGAAAAAGGCTTTGTATCCCTGTAGCTTAATTTGAAAAAGAAATAAATAAAAATCTCACATTACGGTCCTCTGCTAGGTTACCATTATCCTTCACTGTAATTTTTTTTTTTTAAGCTACCACTAGGCAATAAAGGGATCTCAATTAGTGAAGTACTTCATGAAAGGCTGTGTCTAACCCTTCCAATTTGAATGGTTTCTCTAACTGAATAAAACACAGAAATAGCAAGAATGAACTCTATAATAATAATAATAATAATAAAATGGTAATAAGTATACTGAAGGGTAAAATAAAGGAGGAGATTGAATAGGGAGGCTGCCAGAGATCGAGCAGTGTGGAGAGTCACCATTAGGTGACCGTGGCTGACGCATGCAAACATGCTGGAGCCTTTAGCTTTAGACAATTCGATGATGAATAAGTAGACAGAAGGGGTTGTACAGGCAGTGTGTCCCAGCATCTTGAAATGAACAGATCTTGAATATGACGTTGCTATTTTTTTTTTTTTCTTGGAACAATTGTGTGGGCTTCTAGCCTTTGGTTCCTTCTTCCCTGCATTAAAGAGAGAGAGAACAAACAGCCTACTTCACCTGATGGCATTAAATGGTTGGCAGACTTCCACACACCTCCTAAGAACTGAACTTGTACATATTATCCCCCTCTGAGGTGTAGGGACTTGAGGCAAAGCTACCCTAGTTTGGTCCATTTAATCCACTGAACCCGGGACCTAATTTTCATTTTATTCTTGCTATTTACACAGGAATTTATGCATCTGTTCAAACTGGAAGGGTTAGTTATGGTGTTAGTAATGTCCTTCACCACAAGAGACCATTCCTAAGCATGATTAAAGTCATCTGGTAGCAGCAAAGTGTACTGTATAATACGAGGATATCACCCGCATTCAAAAAGTTAAGGGTAGATGACCAGCCTATTTCCCCTGGTGGCAATGCATGATCAGTAAACCTGTCATCACCGCTTGGGAATCAAACTATCTATCTATCTATCTATTGCCAGACGCCTCAATCCCGAACGGGGTGGCCACAAACAAATCGCCTCCATGTCACTCTGTCCCCTGCCATTTCACTACCACGCTCCCAACTCACACCCCCCTCTCTCATATACCTCTCCACTCCATCCCTCCATCTCATCCTCGGCCTCCTCCTCCCTCTCGCCCCCTCCACCTCACTCACATACACTCTCCTCGTCAATCTTTCACTATCCATCCTCTCCACATGCCCAAACCACCTTAACGTATTTCTCCTAACGCTTCCCATCACGTCCTCAAGCACACCACAACGCTCCTTCACTTCCTCATTTGTTAGTCTGTCTCTCCATGTGACTCCACATGCTCCTCTCAAATAACTCATTTCCACTGCTCTCACTCTTGACTTCTGTCCTTCCAACAGGGTCCAAGCTTCACTTCCATATGTCAGAGTTGGTATCACAATACTGTCATGTAACAACTTTTTCACTTCCATGCTCACCTCCCTGTT
>JAGKTI010036280.1:0-11097 GCA_018397915.1 Birgus latro
ATGGTAGCAGATCAAAACAGTAGGATAAGTGAGTTAACAGAAAAGATGGGAAAAGCATAAGAATGATGAGACAAGAAAATGAAAAACTGAAAAAAATGACAGCAGAATGAGAAATTGTGCAAACAATTCGGTAGGCACAAATGCAACAAGCATGTTGATTTCTGAAGCAAACGTGTTTGAGGATATCAGCATCGAAGTGATGGCATGCAAAACTGTGAGACACGTAAGAGGCCTACTAGGCCTCTGAAACCGGGCTGTCAAATCGGTTCTCGAAGCTGGAAGCATAAATAAAGAAATTAATAATAAAAATAAGTAACGGATCCCTTGATATATTGCACTTAGAAGCACCCTTCGTTGTGTCCATTGCATAGAAATGATTTCAAGTAAGTACAGTACAAAGGTGCTAGGAAACGACACAGCCTATTTCATGTCCAGTTTGATAGAGAGGTACATAAGAAAACAAGCAGATAGATGTATAGGTAGATAGACAGAGGGGGGAAAAAAAGGTAATAGATAATGGACCATTGCTGTATTTCGCGGTAAGCAGTTAAAGCTTGAATGCTGATCATTACATATATCTATCTATCTATGGGTTACAAGTGTGTGTCTGTATGGCAGGTGTTGCCTCGCAGGTGTGTTATCAGGTAAAGCTGTTTATACTGCACACGTAGTATAACCTGGCTGGCCTGTACTATCATAATTATCGTCATCGTCAACATCTAGAACCAACAGAAGGAGTGAGGAAGGATCCAAATAAAAGGAAAAGGAAATTAAAAAAAATAAAAAGGCTATCAACAGCATACACAGTGGAATGAGACACACAGTCACTGACATATCTTTTAATCATGGAATCCCGGCTTCATCTCACAGGCCTAACCATCACTACGTATATAATTTTCTATATACCACGAACTTCTCAAAAGATGCACATCTTATGCGCCTGTCATGGAAAGTCAGTCTGTGGACTATTAATTTTAAAAGATGGCGCCAAACCTTTGTAATATATTTTTCCTTTGTACAAGCCTTAGCCACTCAGCTCCATCCGCTGCCAGTTTCCAAGCCTTATAAATTTCCATACTTTCTTACGCATTCATTCACCTTATCCATTCACCTACTCTTCGCCTTACAGGCCTTCTACCACTTTCAAACTCACACATATATATCAGTTTCATCATCCTTTCATCATCCACTTTCTCCACCTGATACCATTTAAACAAAGGCGCTTTTATTTTGATATTAACAGACTTCCTTCCATCGAATACAGTCTAAGAATAAGCAATATTTTCTTTGTGATAAGACGACATAAAAACATCTCTCCTTTCGCAATAAGTTTTAGTGGGTACAATATATGTTCTTTTTATTGTACATTATTTATATCACTTTAATATCAACAGGGTTTGCGCCAGTTACATAAAAGACATCATTAAGGTTGTTGGTGCTTAACCTCAGCCTGTTTAGCCAAGCAGACTTGTCGACCACAGGTAAGTGACTGTTTCTGTAGGGCCGTCCTACAGGTACGGTACAGTTCAGTACGCAGTACAGGGAACCGGCACCCCCTGTGCTAAACAGCGCCTCCCCAGGATCAGACATGGGGCCTTAACACGGCGAAGTGCAGGGAGATATGAGGAGATTTTGCTCCTGGGTGGACTCCGCAGCTGGTCCTCCCAGAGTGCCCAGCGCCACCACGTACAGGCAAATGTTGGGAACAGAATCCACAACAAGCAATGATGATTGTCCACACTTACTTAGTGGTACATGGACGTTGACTTATATACACTCTTTAAGAAATTTTAAAGATTTTATGAATTTTCCATAACTCAGTTATATCAAACACATTTATTTTATTTTCGCCGCTGCCAAACAGTTTCATTCACCATCGGAGGAATCCTAGTAGTGAAAAGATTAACTAGAGCTGTATCTAACTCCCGCAGTTCGAAAACTCTCCTTTCAGTTATATAAAATCGTTTGAGCTTGAAGGAATAAATTGAAAAGACGTCAATTGCAATGAAGTTGTTATAACTATTAATGAAAATTTTTATTCTTACCCTTAACAATGATGTATAAGCCATATGCTGAATAACAGTCACGGAAAAAGCTATTCTTAGGTCGGACACGAAGCAACAGCGGAAATAAAAGTGAGAAACAGTCCATAACACTAGAAGCCCCGGGTTACAGCGGCCCATAACAATAGCACTTGAGGCAGAACAGAACGAGGAAGAACAATTAAGGTGCGAAAAGCCGAGAGCACAATGGCAACTGAGGTAATTAAGAGTAGAAACAACGAAAACAGTAAAAGAAACAAAGAAAACAGTAACACCTGAAGCAAGAACACCAGATATCACCCACTCAACTGGCGGATTAGAGAGCAACAGTACTTACACGGGCAATAACAGTAGCAGAAGCAGAAGCACGATCAACAAAAAGGCAATGGTTTCTCAGTAAATGGAGAAAGAGCCAAATCAAGCTAATGAACCAAAACACATCTATCGAATAATAAAACAGGAAGTTAAACAAGGACTCCATCAGTAATATTATGTCATACGAAATCACTAGTACTGGCAACAGCAACACCAGCTTCAGTACTAACAGCAATATTGTCGCAGGTACCACTTAATATAATTAAAATGAACCACAGTAATGACAACAGAAACCACAACAGCAGCAATAACAACAGTAAAAGCAGCAGCAGCAACAACAACAAGAACACCATCAAGAAGAAGGGGCACTCAGAGTATGAAACACTCAGACCATTCAGTTGTCTAAGGGCAGAACGTTTGACTTTCCCGTGACCTTGACGTTCCACCAATGGCTCCCAGTATCAACTTCCTTCATGATTTCCTAACCCTTAACCTTTGCAAAATCGTTTCCAAACTGGATCAAAGCTGTTTAAGCTGATCTTATCCCGTTACTCAGACATTTGATACTCTGCAACCTTGAACTTGGATTTTTGTCTTACCTTGAACTCTCACGAAATTTAGTCTAAATTGGAGAAAGACACTAAGATGACCATGCTGTGTGACCGTGGCCTGTGACATGTTCTTAATAATCGTAGGTCAGCCTTCTGTCTGATCCTGAAGTCTTCCAAAGAGTTTGGTCCAAATTAGAACAAAACTTTTTAGTTTTTTTTTCACAAACAAACGCACGGCCTGAAATTTGACCGTGCCATGTGATCTTGACATTTGCCCTGGGTGTTCTCAAGTCGAATTTCTTCGTTCTTGCCTGACCTTCGACCCTTCTACCAAATTTGGTCTAAATCCGGTAAAACTTTGACCTAGCCTGCGACTTTCACTGCTGACCCATTTTCATTAAAACAAAAATATAAGTTAATTCTTGGAAAACCCCTCAACCTCTTCGCCAAGTTTGGTTGAAAACTGATAAAAATTATTTGAGTTGTTTTGTTCACTCACACACACACACACACACACACACACACACACACACACACACACACAGAACAAAACATTAAACCCTTCAGGATGTCGCCTGCGTAGGTGTAGAGAATAACACCAACGCTGCCACCACCTTCCTTCGCATCACCATCCTCACCACTGCCACTACAACAAAAGTGCCATCACCATCACCAGTGCCACCATCGACAAAACTAGCACAGATTCCCCCATAATTTCTGCCACTAACAATTGCAACAGTGACACAAATGTTACCATCCACCTCTTCCAGCGTCAATAATAACCATCCATCAACCAGTCCTCTTTTAGGCCATCAGGAGCGTAGGAACCTGGGACTAGGCTACTCAGTTTCGACATTATGGCGGGGGTGACCAGTTTCATTTGCAATATGTGAGCAATAAACCCCTCCCTTCCCTTACAAGCTCAGTCCGGTTGGATCACCTCAGTCCACTAAGTCTCCGGATGTTATTTGGTTATATGATTACCGCCTAACGTAGTAAGTGGTTTCCCGGTTTACAGGAAACTATCTGGCTTATCATTCCATGTAGTCATCTGAAGGGAGCACTACATCGAGTGAGTGGATGTTAGGTATCCTCCCTTACCACTACCACCTATAACAACAATAATGACGACGACACCATCAATGATAACAACACCAGCAACAACAACAATTTGAACCACATGACACATACATCACCAACATAAGCAATGATGGCATCCCTACCATTACTTCCATAAAAAGGAACATCAAGACAGCAAAAGCAGCAACAGTAGCAGCAGCAGGAACAACAGCAACAATAGCAGCAGCAGTAACAACAGCAACAATAGCAGCAGCAGTAACAACAGCAACAATAGCAGCAGCAGTAACAAAAACCATAACAACATCACCACCACCACCACAACAACAACTACAACAAAAACAACAACAACAGCACCAGTAGCACATCCGCCGCCATCAGTAATAACAATGATACCCCTACCACCTCCTCCAACAACAACAACAAAACAACAACAAGAGTGCAGAGAATACGGGGGGGGGGAGGTGTAGTACGCCGTATTTTGCATTTTTACTCCCCTGTCGTAAGAACCAGCTCCCATAATTAACGTATTTATGCAAATTTTATTAATCTGCATAGTGGTGTCAGGCTGTGCAGGCGCTCAGGCAGGACAAGGGAAGGCAGCGCAGGGCAGGCCATGGAAGGACAAGACAGGACAGGGAAGGGCAAGATAGGATAGGATAGGGACAGACAGGTTAGGGAAGACAGGGCAAGGCAGGGAAGCGCAAGGCAGAGCTGGGACGGGTAGATGGAGAGAAGGTAAAGCGAGATAAGGCAGAGAATGGAAGGACTGGGAAAGGCAAGGTATGAAAGGATAGGGAAAGGCAGGGTAAGGTAGAGCGGCACATGAAAGGACACATTATGGAAGGGCAGAGCAAGGCAGGGCAGGGAAGGCAAAGCAGGGCAGGGAAGGCAAAGCAGGGCAGGGAAGGCAAAGCAGGGCAGGGAAGGCAAAGCAGGGCAAGGCAGGGCATTGTACGAAGGGGCAGGATGGAGTTGAACAGGAGAGGTAAGGAAGGTGGTGGAAGGATAGGGCAGGTAGGAAACGGACAGGCAAGGTCAGGGTGGGGTAAGGAAGGGTACAGTAAAGAAAGCCAAGTAAAGGAAAGGCATGACAGACTAGTATATTGTTGGGAAGAGTAGGTTAGCTCAGGGTAGAACGAGGTAACGCAAAAAAGGGTAGGGAGGTCAAAGTAAAGAAAGGAAGGTCAGAGCAGGGCAAAATGGGACAGGCAGGGAGAGGTAATGAAGGGCACGGCAAGGTAGAAAATGAGAAGCAAGGTACGGAAGAGCATAGGTGGGTCAGTAA
Source organism: Birgus latro (assembly GCA_018397915.1). Taxonomy (NCBI): domain Eukaryota; kingdom Metazoa; phylum Arthropoda; class Malacostraca; order Decapoda; family Coenobitidae; genus Birgus; species Birgus latro. The sequence continues at coordinate 5,274 of JAGKTI010036280.1, forward strand.
GGGCATGGTGTAAAGAACAAAGAAAGCAAGGAACAGTAGCGTAGAATAGGAGAGGGCAAGGAAAGATAAGGCGCAGTAGGGATGGGCAAGGAAGGGTTAAATGAGATAATGCAGGGAAGGGTAGGGTGAAGTAAGGCAGGGCAAGAAAGGTAAGGTGAGATAGGGCAGGGCAAGAAAGGTAAGGTGAGAGAGGGCAAGGCAAGAAAGGGATGGGATGGACAAATTAGGGCAGGAAAGGTAAGGACCTAGAAGGGCAAGATAGGGTTGAGATAGAAAGGGCGTGGAGGATAACGCAGGGCAGTTAGAGCTGGGATAGGATAGTTATAGCATATGATGAGGTTCAATAGAGCAAATATGAAAGAATCACTGAATCATGGCATAGAAGATAGGATTCTGTTAGCTAAGCGTACTGTATGCATCAGTGGAATAAGACACGGAAAGTCAAAGTAGGAGAAAGCAATATATTCTGGAGACGAACAGCGTAGGGTCGGGTATAGTAGGTTGGGTACGGTAAGGCAGGATAGTTGAGAGCAAAGTAGAACAGGTTCATTCTTTGGCCGCGATCTGAATGATATCTTTAAACTTTAGCTAGACTGAAAGTTTTTAATTCTCATCTACAACATAAATCGTGCCAATTTTTAACTTTCCGTCTGCGGTTGGTTTCTCTGATGTTGATTAAATTTTCTGATGTCAGCTGCAATATAACAAAATTGGTGGTTTGCAGGTAGTGTTTCAGCAATGTATAGCTGGGTAGTGTGAGCTAGGGTAGAAAAAGGCACGATCAAATTGGCAGGATATGGTTTCACAGAACTGTAGAAATTGCATAAGGTAGGGTAGGATAAAGTGAAGTAGAATGGGTAATGCAGGGTAGGGTAAAGTGGAGCAGAGTAGGGCAGTCTAAGGTAGTGTACTGCTGGGTAGTGTAAGGTAGAGTAAGGTAAGAAAGGATAAGGTACTGTAAAGCAGCTTTGGGTTGTCTAACGTAGGGCTGGGCAAAGGGTAGGATAAGGTAGAGAAGAGCAGAGCAGGGAAGTCAAGGGAAGTTTACGCCTGGGTATTGTAGGGTAGGGTAGGGTAAGACAGGGTAGAGTATGGTGCAGTAGAGAAGAGTAGCGTAATGTAAGGCAGGGTATGGCTGAGTAGTATATGGCTTCATAGGGCAGGAAAGGTATAATAGAAAGAACAAGAAGCAGCCGAACAACAGCATCAGTACTGGGCAAGAAAGGACATGAAAGGCAGGATGAACATATCCCGTCAAATTCCCCTCACTCTGCTCTGCCGGAAACACGGGACAGTAATCTCGTTGCCATAGGAAACTTCGTACAACTTTTTCAGCGATTTATCCACCTTGTGCCGTAATAATACTATGTATACAATACATAATTACGTTCTTGATATATTGGTATAGATTACTCAAAGAACCAACAAGAGGGTAAGGGGCTTAGGCAAAATACATCACTAAGAAAGATTCATTACGAAAAACGCCAAGCCAAAGGGATACGGCTGACTCTGTGGAAAGGGTTCCTCCTGTCCCGCTAATATGGCAGAAAATTGCTTGGAGCGTCTAATGACATCATTATGAGCTGTTTTGGTGTGTGTGTGTGTGTGTGTGTGTGTGTGTGTGTGTGTGTGTGTGTGNAGAGATAAAGGGATCAGTGTGGAAAGGGAGTGAATTTACTGGGAGGCGTGACATGTAGTATTATGAAGTGTCATTATTTTATATTATGTTTGATTTGTGTGTATGTGTGTGTGTGTGTGTGTGTGTGTGTGTGTATCATTGTAGGTAAAATTGTGGAAATTAATGTGTCTTATAGTTTCATATGACAGGGCGATTTTATAATGCGTGAATTTTATGTGTATACGTGTTTTTTGTGTTTATGTATGTGTTTCTGCTTTTGTTTACTTGGTGTTTATCTGAATATTCAAACTATGCTCCTGTTTTGATACTGGGAGATTTGCCTTCCAGTGTGAGGCGAGCTGTATCATGTGATGGAAAAGTGGCCGTGTTTTCATTTCGCTGGCAGCGGTGTATCTCGCAATATACCCGAGGTGGAAAGTTATTGTTTTGATCCAATGAAAATAGGTTCTTACCCTCCGAACAGATATAACAGCAAGCCCCTCCAGAATAGAAGCTGCCGGTGCTGGTCACTTTCGCTTACATGAATCCTCTGATATTTCATTTTTGCAGTTGGAGTGTGAAACGTGTGTTGTTGAAGCTTTGCAGTTTATTGTGCGGTGAATAAAGCCTTCAGAGGTATTAAAATGTTATGGCTTACTCTGGACCGAATATTTGCAAGGTAATATATATTTTGACATTCGTGAATTACGCTGGTGAATAAGTGGACGTGAATAAGCGTGGGAACATACCGCTTTCTGGGATATTTCTGCCATTCTTCGTAGCAGTGAGCAAGTAAATAAATTATGAAGGGAAATATTCTGTGCACCATGCTCGTCTTCAGTCAGACATTCTGAGTGTTAGTATGTTAGTGACCGCAGAAATGGAAGATTTTGTTTTTTGATAGTCAGTGTGTAACCCAACCTATTTCTCAGCGGGATATAGGATAGAATGATGATGATGATGATGACGGTGATGATGATGATCATGATGGTGATTTGCGTTTAAATGTCGTTTCCAGTCATATATATTCTTTCTCATTGCAGGTAATGGTGAGGGCGTGCACATGGAAGATGCCAGTAGGTGAGGACTGTGAGAGAGCTTGTCATGTAAGCCGCTACCCTGGTGCAAGGCCGCCCACGCCACCTCATCAAGGAGCTCGCACACTTACCCTTTTTACGGGCCATAACACTGGTCGGCGTGGCTCCTGGGTTTTAACCGCCGTGCAATTCCATCCATAGTACAATGTTCTCTCAGGAGGGGCGTCCCGCTGCAAGGGAACGACCAGAGTTTTATGATGTTCGTGGATCGTTCTGGACCCTCATTTTTTTTCTTACCTTCTCTCCCCCTTCCTCTTCATCCTTTATCTGTTGTCGTCATCTTTTCCTTCTCAATACAGGGGTCGTCTGGGAGGGTGAGTGTACGGGCGGGCGGGTGTGTGTGTGCGTGTAATGACCCCGGAGAGACTCAAGTACAACTGCCTGATTGGGTTATATGTCGGCCTCTCAGACGTGGCCCAAACTCACGCCGATATAAAAGCTATTGTATTCATAGTCAGTTCTGTTAAGGAAGAGAAAGGTACATGTAAGATTTTCAGTAGGCTACTGACCAGTCTGCAAGACATGTAAATCGAAAACAGTTTTGCATTTAAAAGTCACTTCGTATTCATAAGAATACCTACGCCGAGGAATTTGCAGGTTCATAGACCTCACATTACTCTAGATACATGCAGCATTCAGCAAACGAATGTATATTTTGGTTTCTTTAAAGATAAACCTATGTCAAAGTAATGAAGCCATGACATTGACAGATATGAGCAATGTGAACATTTAAATGTTCTTGGGTGTGACTCATGACACACCGTGACCGGAGGTGATGTGCCGTGCCAAGTGTCTTTTTAGTGCGTATTTTGCGTCCCCTGTCTGTCCTCAGTGCCCACGCCGCTCATTCATTAGCGGGACATTATGTTTACCTGTGTTGTGGGGCTCTGCGGCCCACGAACACCTCCTTCCCAGGATAATTAGCGAGGGGACCGGCCGGCCGCTTCGCTACAACCTTCCCTCCGTGGCTACAACGATGCAATAAACAGAGAGGGAGGAGAACCAGGCGCACCCTACTGCAAGGAAAAGTCGACCGCAAGTCAAGAGTCACAAGTGTGTTCTGTTTTTAATGCTGGATCCTCCCCTATAATTACTCGGAAGTAAGTGGTTGCGTGAGAGGCCGGGGCTCATGCTAAACTTGGTAACGAAGGGTGGTGAGAGGCCTCCATTCCTCCCCTTCACGTCCTCGCCCATGACAGTGATTTACAGACAGACTTCTCAGTGCAACTGTTATATATCATTTTCTTCGTCGCATGTACTCCTTGGTTCAGCACTAGCCTGTCGCTGTGACGTACCATTCTCCCCCATTGGACTGTCAGTGTGACGACCTGTTTTCTAAATTATTTTCCGTTTGATAAATGAAGTTGCCGTGAAGGGTAATTAAGGCGGGAGACGGGGATGAGACTCCTGCATTGTGGGACCCGAGTAAGAGCCACCATAAAAACTAAGTGTAGGCAATACAGGCTTCCTCGGTCGGTTCGGGTTTTCCTTGTTGCCTTTCTGGTGGTTAGACCACCCGAATCGAGGCCTGGCATAGAGAGAAGAAGTTGAACTCACATATATCAACCCCAGGCCATATATTGTAGGCTACAGAAAGCAGCAGAATAATACATGGTGCCTTCTTGCTTAATGCCGGCATTTAAAGTGCGTCGACATACCTTATTCCCACTGAACACCTCTTAGTCCACCCCGACCTCTCAAGTGTCGCCCAAGCTCTTTCCACCTCATACCCTGACAGTTGGGCCGATCCTCACCACCCCAAACATATTGTTTTGCCCACATCACACCCTCCCCATCGTCACAATCTCTTATACCGGCAGAATAACACCACTACTAATTTATGGTCGTGGAAGATGGTGAAGGCTACTATGTCGGGGCGTGCAGAGATGAGGAGAGTGTCGACTTTATTTTTTTTCTAAGGTAAAATTGAGTTGTGTGTCTCCTAAACCAATTACCTGAGCGCTTGTAAGTGAAGTTAGTGCGTGGGCATCCCAAGAGAGGGGGCAGAATTTCATTAAGGCTCCTAGCGAGAACCTGAGGGAGCTGGGGTGAGGGGGAGAGGGAAGAAAGGACCGAGTGGAGAGGGACGAAGAGAGGAGAGCAAGCGCGAGAGGCCAAGGGAGGGAGGGAGGGACAAGCGAGGAAACAAGTGAGAGCAGCGAGGCGAGGTGGAGACGGCCGTGAGGGAGGGGATAAAACGGAAAGTCAAGTTTGCCTATCTTGGCCAGAAGGGAGAGAGAGTGAAATGGGTTAGCCAAATTTTACATGTTCCTTGGCGTATATTTGGTGAAAGGATGTATATTTATAGAGCTTCTCTAGTTCTGTTTTTTTTCTTTTCCTTTAGGATATTAGGTTCCTCTATATGTGTATGTTTCATTTGCTATCATGTGGTTAGATCTAAGTTAGGTGTTCCCCAAGAAATGAACTGCTGGTGACAACAAATATTTCTTCCACCTTTTCGGCGGACCTTTACTCTTGTTGCAAGGAAAAGAGGTATTGAGAGTGAAAACAAGTTAAAGTTTTCGCCGGATTAATTCTTGGACAATAATTTTCATATCTGATTTTTTGCTACCGCCAGATGATTCCAACTTTTTCAGTTGGATGACATCTTTTATTTCTTCCCATTAACTCCTGAACATTATCTTTCGTATATGTTCCAACCCTTTTCGAGACTCCTATTTGATGAAGGGATTACAGATATGATTCTGCTCCTCATACTTTTATTCCTGATTTTTAGTAAGTGAATGGTAACTACAGACTTTCTGGGTTTGTAGATTTTGGGGATTTCCTTTAACTGAAATAAATCGTCTGACGTTAGACGAAATAAACTTCCTCAGTTCCCTGTCGCGGTGATGCTTACGACTCTATGTCATTTCGACTCTGTATTCTAACTGTACTTTTGTATTAACCATTTTTGCACCGTTGATATAAATTTTGCTTTCTCTCCCTTCATTTGCACTCTCGCCGGAAGTTTTTTCATGTTTTTTTTTTTTTATTAAATAGCGTCGTCTGGAAAATCTAATCTCGGCATCTGATCTTTCATTATGTCACTATGCGCTTCAAGAGTTGTCTTTATTGAACCAAATTAAAGGTTCTTACTTTGTCTCTG
>JAGKTI010036281.1:0-11097 GCA_018397915.1 Birgus latro
GCAACATATTTCACTATACCAGTAGTGCTTTTGAACAGTTTTGGGGCACTATTGTGATTAGATTTGGTGTTTACAATAGGAAATTAGGTGTTTGTGAAGCATTCGTGGCTGTTATCAGCCATTTGGCCAACAAAGATTGTGCTACTGTTTCTAACCCTGGCCCCAGAACTACACTGTCTCTACCCTGCACCAAATGTGAATAGTCTTCTATAAAAATAGTGACAGTGAATCATGTGAATATAGTGTGGAATACCTAGTGTGCAAGGAAATATTGAAACTCGTCCAGCAGCTTAGAGGGAGCCGGGAAACCACTCTACAGTCACAAAACGGTGTTGTCGTCAATGGAATAATTGCCCTACTGTTGATGAAATCATCGTTTTATTGTGATATATCTGGGATAGTGATATAATGCAATAAATAGGATTACAGTGCAATGAGTGTACATATTAAAATATCGGCTAGGGCATGTGTCATGTATGCTTTAGAGTCACGGCACACCATTGTCATTCAGGGAATAAAACAGAGGAGTTTTAGGGATATTCATTATTATTGTTATATTTATTTTGTATGCTTGTAGTGTGAAATAAATATGTATGAGTATTATAGTGATACATATATCATATGCTTGTGAGAAATAATATAAACAGTGCACCAAGTGTTCATAAAAATTATCATTTGCAAGATGTGAGGTGGTGCACATGTAACCTACAAAGCACATTTATATACTGTAGTGTAGAAAATATAATGTGTAACTCATAAATTGATAGATTGGGTTATGTCTCTTGTGAAATAAGAAATATAAAAAGTGCACCGCATGCTCATCATAAAATTTTGTCTGTTATGCCTGAGGTATTGTGCATGTGACCTTCAGAGCACGTTCATATACTGTAGTGTTGAAATGTAATGTGTTTCTCATAAAGTGATAGATCTGATTATGTCTAATGTGAAAAAAAGTAAACAGTGCACCTCGTGCTCATAATAAAAATATCGTCCTCTAGACCTGAGTTAGCACACAGGTGGCGAGCACCTACGTGGCCTACAGAGGACGTTCTTGTACTCATGTGTAAAAGTATATTGTTTTTCTCAAAAAATGATAGATTTCGATAGACAGATGAGAAAAAAAAATTAAATTTACACTACAGTACATGAACGTCCTCTATAGGTCATGTAGGTGTTTGCTACCTGTGTGCTACCTCAAGTCTAACAGATTATATCTTTATTTCAAGCACACAGTGCACTGTTTACATTTTTATTTCATATGAGACAAAACCAAATCTATCAATTATAGGAAAAAGATTTACTTTTTTACTACAGTACATGAATGTGTTCTGTAGGTCACATAGGTGTTTGCTACATGTGCGCTACCTCAGGTATAGCAGACGATCCTTTTCAAGGACATATACATATATATTGAATCCTTTGCGTTGTGCCAGTGTCAAGCAAAGTTGTTGGCTGCCAGTAAATAAAATATTTTAATTGCTTTATTTCAGCACACAACCCTAGCACAACAATTTGTTCTCCAGTCAGCTTGCAAGGAAGAGTATTTCCAACATGCACTGGGGGTTGGCACAAGGGAAGTGGCTGAAGCTCCTCGACGAGATTGAGACAGAGAGCGAGAGCAATAGTGACAGGTCTGGGGTGAAGGAGTGGATTGCGATCCCGCCCACCGGCCCTACAGTATAGCTGCCCCAGCACCTTCCATGGAGGGGCAAACACCACCATCGGCAGCGAGAGCGACTACTGAGCACTCGCCACCTCTAGGACATGCCGATCCCACTGCTGTCTTCATCCCCTCTTCATCTCCAGGCCCCTCTGCCCCCTTGGCCGAGCCAATGTCACCGGAAGCTGGGCCATCACATGTGATGCTGGCTCCTCCACCCACATTGGCTGTGCAGGACACAACTGTGACATCCTTGCCAGCCAGGCCAAGGAGAATGGTGTCCCTGAAGCCCTCTGTCTCATCCTCGTCCAAGCCATCTCCTCCTAGACGAGGGTGCCGTGGTCCACTACCTGGCCACAGAGGATGGCTAAGTGGTCGGAGGGCAGGCCGAAAGGTGTCAGAAGGCCGACCCCCTGCCACCACCACCGAAGATGATCCCAGGTGGAGCAGTGCCCCATTCACATAAAGCAATGGCCCGTTCACTGGATCCCCAGGAATCAAGGTGGAAATGCCAACAACTCCTCTGCAGTTCTTCCAGCTCTTCTTCACCTGTGAGTTGGTGTGGAGACCAACCAGTACACCACATTCCTGGGGACTCAGTTGGATGCTTGGTTCTCCTGCAGTGAAGAGTTGGCCAAGTTCCTGAGGTTATATCTGTTCATGGGGATCGTGTAGATACTGAGCATGAGGCACTACTGGAGGAGCACCGACCTGCACGACTACCCAAGGATGAGTGGAAGGCACTTCAGCACCGTCTGAAGCCCTTGTATGCCTTCAACCCGTTGCCATACCCCATGACAACCAAAATCGGCTCATCCGAGTTCGCATGGTCACGGAATACCTCCTTCAGCAGCTTCAGACCACCTACCAACCTGAGGAGCATCTCAGCCTCGATGAGGGCTCTCTAGGGTGGAAGGGCAGGCTGTCCTTCCACATCTACTACCACCCGACAATTACTTCATCGAGCTCTACATGGTGGCTGAGTTGTCCTCGGGCTACTTTTGGAAATTCGAGGTCTACATGGGGGTACCCTCAAGAACATCGTGTAGGGCCTCATGGAACTGATGAAGTACCAGCGCTACAAGTTGTTCATGGACATCTACTACATTTCTGTAGCCCTGTGCAAATGACTCTTCACTGCAGGCATCTACCTGTGTGAGACCCTACGGCTGCCTAGAGGAGTGCCACGCCAGTTGCAGGACATTGCCAGGGCTAAGAGCCTGCCCAACGGGGGCGTGGCTTCCAGGCACAAGGACAATGTGCTTATGTTGCTGTGGAAGGACAAGCACATCGTCAAAAAGGTCTCCACCTTCCACAACACCGACACTATTCCAAAGAGGGTTCGAGGGAAGCTGCAGGGTCATGACGGAAGGAAAATCTAGGTGGAGAAGGTTGTCAACAAGCCCATCGTTGTGGAAGACTACAACAGGTACATGGGTAGGGTGTATCATTTCGACCAGATGATCGAAAACTACCCCATCCAAAGGCAAATCGTCAAGTGGACAATGAAGATCATCGTCGATTTTGCCCACATGACATTCAACACATTTGCCTTGTACAAGAAGTACAGACGCAGGACAGTAACTCTCCTTGAATTTGTGGAGCAGATCATCTACGATCTGCATATCCATGAAGAGGATTGGCCCACATCTGGACATGCAATCCACCACGCCCCAGACCTTCCAACCTGATGGCCAGCATCACCTAGAGCTGGCACCCAGCAGGTACCTGCACCGGCAGCAGGACAGGTGCAACCCCACCACCACCACCACCGCCTGCAGAAGAACCACCATGGGTGCCAGCACTGCCACAGCCTCCAGTTGCTGGTCCATCAAGAGAACCCGTGCCTGGGCCTGCAGCTGCCCCTCCCGAGCGACAGGACCAGGGAAAGCCAGGGTATCCAACCAAGCGTCACTGTGTGATTGACGACAACATCAGGTTTGACCACACTCTGGGCCACTACTGGGAGATGATCCCCAACGGGAAGAGGCTCAGGTGTACCCTATGCTTTAGGCTGGGGGTGAGCAAGGGCACAGGAAATATGTGTCATGTATGTGATGTGCTGCTTTGCATGGGTGATTGTTTTGAGCGGTACCATGCTGACTGATACCATCACTAGTGGAGCACACACACACACACACACATACAAAACTCCTCACCTCCAAACAGGAACAGCATCGTCATTGGAGAAAGTAAGTGATTTATTATTTTTTTTTCTATTTACCTATCTCTTTATCAGTATATTTACACACAGATACATATTGTTATTTACATGAACACAAATGGCAGGGAAATAAGAACAGCTTCAGTTTCAGTTGCTAGCATCAGGTGTAGTGTTAATCTGTGGTTTCCGAGAGGACTATAAAGAAAATCAGACGTAATTTTACAATAGTAATTGGAATAAAACAAAAACTAAAAAAGCATAGCTAGCAAGCATAAAAATGTTTGTGCACTATGGGAAAATAACAGTAAGTGAAGCAGCTGATGGCTGCTCAGTGCATGGGTGGGTACACTGTGGTTTTTTGCATTTTTCTCAAAAACTATGAGGCATAGTAGAAATTAGTTTATATCAAGAGAAAGCCCATGAAATTCTGCATAAGATGATGAAATAAAAACATAACACTGATGAGGAAAGTTTTTCGCTAGAACTCTCAATAAAAACTTTGTCTGTCGGGAAAAGGTTTAACTTTTCGCTTATTACTAGAAAACCATACGTCTTATCAAAATGCCAACTACCCCATTCGAAGCTAATAAAATTCTCTTTCAAATGATGCATTACATGAAGAGATACGTTAGTAAACATTCGAGTTATGACGTTGGGAAGTGAGATGAATGTTCCCGAATGTCCCGAATGTTTATTCACACCGCCCTAATGTATGTATAGTTGTTTTCTTCTTATCGTGCAGAAGAAACATCGAAGAATAGGAATATGTAGGTTTTTTGGCAAAATGAATAGGTTTGGGTGGCGAAAATAAGTCGAGAATATACGTTTTGGGAGCACACAGCCAGTAGGGGAGGGGTGAAAGCCAATATGTCGTGAAACATAAAACTTATTGAAACTTAACGTGAGCATAAGAGGTATTTATATCTGTCCCCAGGTAGGTTAGGCTAAAATTAATACGGCAGTGTTACGAGTGTAAGGTGAAGTGGATAATGAATAAGTAATATATTTTATTTATTATTGTATTGGGTTATCTTATTCTTGTGTTATATTAGGTACTTTACACCCGCTTGGCTCTTCTTCACAATTTTAAATCTCCCCCCGCATTTCTAATCAGGGCAGTGAATGTGGGAACTGGGAAATAAGTTATCTGGGAAGAAGTTATCATTTAATGGCCAGTGTCATTAACCCCAGACATGGGAGAGATCGCCAGCTAGTTTAATATGGTAGTTGGTCAATCCCTACTGAGACCAAAATTGCATATTTTCTAAAATCTCTCCCACGATAGTTATTGATAAACAGTAATCAAGCTCTTCACAATATTATTCTTCAGTAGTTATTTTAATTTCTTAGTTATGCTTTAGTGCGATAAATGCAGTAAAACACTTACTAGAAACTATAAAATCACACTGGTGTACAGAAGTGTTCATCATATGTATACAAGCCTCTAGCTGCAGCACTGGTTGAAACCCATATTATTTAGTTTTCTAAAAACAACAACCATTCATCTGGAAAATTCTGAAGAAAATCTGCGAAGTTTTTCATATGAAAATTATACATTGCTTAAAACCGAACTCATCAAGAGACGAGACAGCTCTCGCCCGTCTGAATGCTCTAAAGTAACGTGGACGTCTACAACAGCAGCTACAGAACGACCTTTATGGTCGTTCTGTAGCTGCTGTTGTAGATGTCCACCGTTCTCCTAGATCTATCAACAGTGGTGTTCCTCAGGTCTCTGTCCTATCACCAACTCTCTTCCTTTTATTTATCAATGACCTTCTAAACTGTACAACTAACCCTGTTCACTCATACGCTGATGAATCCACCCTTCACCCTTCCATTCGGTTCCCGCAACAGCGTATCAGCAGTTAGTTCAACAAACAAGGGATGAGGCTATGGCACACCTAATGTCTGACTTGGCTCGTATCTCTGACTGGGGTAAAAAATGTTCTTACACCAGTCAGACCAACAAAATCTTCCACAGGAGCATCCACTAACGTTTAATAATATCCAGCTCAACCCAGCATCATCCTTAAACATTCTTGGTGTTTTATTCTCTCGAGACTTACATTGGAAAGATCATATTATATCTCTTGTAAAATCTGCTTCCAAGAGATTAGGAGTGCTAAGCTGACTCCATACCTTCTTTACCGCTGCTTAATTGTTGACTTTATACACGGGTTTTATTCACCCCTGTGTAGAGTACAACTCTCGTGTGTGGGGAGGCTCCCCGATCAAAATCTCCACCTATTGGACTTGTTTCTTACAACCAATTCAGATAATCATAATGTCGAAGTGAAGTCCCCCCTCAGATCCTCTGATCATTGTTTGATATAAGCCACCATTTCAACACCTACCACACCCTCCTGCTCTGAACCTGTCGAAGTGGCTAAATGACACTAAGACGAGGCAGACTGGGAGGGTCTCGAAAAAATTTTCATGGATGTTCCTTGGACCTCCTTTTTGTCTCAAGATGGAAACTCCTCATTGGGCCTCATACAGGATTTCATTATAGTCGGTATGGAAACATTTATTCCCCACCACAGTTACAGAAAACGATGTAATTCACCTAAATGGTTTGACCACATTTGTGCCAGAGTAACAGAACATAAAACAATAGCCTATAACACTTATACAAGGATCAAAACTAAAGAAGCCTTTAAGTATTATAGAAATATCAGAAACCATGCCAACACTATTATCGATCTTTCCAAACCAAACATTCTTCATAGACAAGCTACCAAACTAAACAGTCTAAATGATAACACAAAATTCTGGTCTACCCTAAATTCATTCCAATCTAACTTTATTACCACCTCTTCCATTCCACCGTTACAGTCCCACAATGGAAATCTAGTAAGTGACCCACGTGGAAAAGGAAACCTTCTTGTTGATATTTTTTCGACAAACTCAACCCTAAGTACAGAAAATCACAATAGTTCCCTACTTGATTTTTATTCCCCTCAAATACCCCCTTTCAAGATTCACACAAGATACGTAGCCCACAAGCTGTATTACAAAATATCTCAGTAGACAAAGCTACTCTTTCAGATGAAATTCTTTCAATCGTACTTAAAAATTTTTCCCCAGTGTTGGCTCCTGTATTGGCAAAATTTTTCCGCTTATGCATCTGTACCTCAAGTTTTCCAGCCTCTTGGAAAAAAGCAAATATCCATCCTGTTCCTAAAAAGGGGGCCACTTCTGATCTATCAAACAATAGACCAATCACTATAACTTCTATTCTCGGTAAAGTTTCTGAGACACTAAGAAGCAAACACTTAGTCAAGCACATAGTAATCAATAAATTAATCAATGATCGGCAGTATGAATTAAGACAAGAACGTTCAACTGTAGACATTCTTTGCATTCTTACCCATCAGATTAACAAAACAATAGACCAACATGGTGAAACACACACAAAAGCACTTGTTGTTTAAAAAGCATTTGACAGAGTATGGCACCTGGCCATATTGTCTGAGATGTCACACTATGGCCTTGCATCACTGCTTCCTCTAATTTCTTCTTACCTTCATAATAGAAAAATACGCGTCTTGGTAGATAGAATTTATTCCAATTTCATTCCATAACTCCTGGTGTGCCTCAAGGATCAGTTTTGACCCCAACCCCCTTTCTCATTCGTATAAATGACATCCCATCTGTCTCTCACAACCGAATACAGTCATATGCTGATGACCTGACACTTTCTAGTACATTTAGGTCCTCCTTTACACAGTCTGATATAAATTCGCAAATAAACACAACAATTTCCCAGAACCATGACCTTTCTAAAATTAATCAATGGGGACAAACAAATCTGGTCTCATATAATGCTAAAAAAAAATAAAATCATTAATTTCTCCAATAGAAAGAATCCTGCAGACTCCCACATAATTTTAAATGATGGCAATTTTCCCATATCCACTACAATTGATATCCTAGGTGTCAAACTAAACACCAACTAAGCTGGACAGCTTATGTTAAATCCCTTGCTAAAAATGCTTCTAAAAAATTGAGACTTCTGTATAGAATTCGTGAATTCTTCGCTGACGAGTAGTTGGCCAAAATATACAAAAGTCATATACGTTCTCAGATCGAATACTGTTCGCCATTGTGGAGTGGTTGTGGAGGGGTTGCATTGAGGCAGCTGGACAAAATTCAAGATAAAGCCATTAGATCAGGGATGCACAACCGGCGGCCCGCGGGCCGCATGTGGCCCTCAAGCAACCCTCTGGCGGCCCTTATTAGGTAATAAAAGGTAAAAAATAATAAAAGGTAATAAATTGATAAAAAGCAGTTCAGATAATAATTCAAAATGTGCCATGGACCCAGAATTGGACGAGAAGTGAACGCGTCAGCCACCGTGTCTAGACATTAGTCACTCTAGACCGGAGTTTGTGTGCCACACTGCCGAGTCGACGGCCTCACTGCCTGAGTACCGACAGTCGTTATTAGGAACTCTTTCACAGAGGGTTGATTACTCTTGCTAGCAATGGCTGCTAGTACTTCTACTGGAAAAAATGCAACTCGGAAATGGAAACTAGAAGATGAACACAGAAAATTTCATGAAACATGGACAGACAAATATTTCTGTGTGGAAAACAGTGCAAACAATATCATTAGTTTGATATGCCAGAGTAAGGAATATAATTTGCAAAGGCATTATTTAACAAAGCACAAGTCTTATGAAAAAAATCACAAGTGAACTAAGGAAGCAGAAAATAAAATCATTGATGCAAACTACCAACTAATGTGTGAGAAACAATGTATGTAAGAAAAATGAACACTATGCAACAACAGTAAGAAAACTCAGGGAGCAGATTTGGAAACCTCAAGAAAGAATGGAATAACGATGTTGTTCAGCAACCCTTTTTCTGTATCACCTGAAGACGTGGAAGTAGAAACCCAGTTAGAACTGATTGACTTCCAGAACAGCGACATTCTTCATACAAAGTTTTAGGAAGCGGGCTTACTCAGTTTCTATAATTGTTTGCCCAAAGATCAATATCCTTATTTGAGAAACAAGGCTGCTATTTATGCAAACTTATTTGGCTCTACCTATATATGTGAACAAACATTTAGTCTGCTAAGTCGAAACAAGTCAAACATTCGAAGCAGGCTGAGTTTGCGACTGGCAACAACAAAGTTTCAACCCAACATAAAGAAGCTTGTCTATGAATCACAGCGTCAAAAATCGCATTAAGAAGACTGTGTCATGCATGCCAGGTAAGGATTAATCATAGTTTTGTAACGTAATGGATTAAGTACTATATTTTTACCATTAAACACCTAAAATTTCTACATTTTTGTTTAAAATAAATCTTGCGGCCTTCAGCGAGTTTTAAGTTTGATCATGTGGCCCGAGGAGCCCAAAAGGTTGTGCATCCCTGCATTAGATTAATCAATAATCCTGCCATTATGCAGGACCTTCCTCCATTATCAGTACCTAAAGATGTTGCATCTTTTTCCGATATTATTACCGTAAGTGCTGTGACGACGTTACTTCAATTGTGCCTCCCCTTCATATTTCCTCCCGAAATACTCGGGTAGCTGGGAGCGCCCATGAACTGACTCTATCTCCCCCGCAATGCAGCACCTCTGCTTTTCAAAACTCATTTATCTTCAGAACTACTACTCTCTGGAATTTACTTCCTGGGAGTTGCTTTCCACAAACATTTAATCCACTTTTATTTAAATCCAGCTGTTATAAATATTTTATGAATGGAGGATGCCTTTAGGCCCATGGATTTGTTTTCATTATTTCCTTTGTTTTTCCTTCCTCCATTCATTGTCTGTACAAAAAAAAAATAACATACATCTCTTCTCAATAGGGTGGAGTCAAAGGCTTTTCGTCTCATTAACTCTCCTCTTCTTACTGGCTCCCTTCAGCCTCTTTCTATTCGCCGCACTGTTGCATTTTTATCTCTTTTTTCCATCGCTACTTCAATGGTCTATGCTTCTCTGAAATGTCAGCTTGGATCCCTCCACCCGTACATGGGCACGTAGCACCCGTCTAGCAACACACTCTCATCCCTTTTCTGTCCAACTCTCTAATGCAAGAGTTAACTGTTACTCTCAGTCCTTCATTTAGGCAACAGGTCAACTCTGGAACTGTCTTCCTCTGTCTGTATTTCCTACTTCCTATGATCTCCATTCTTTCAAACGCAGTGTGTCCAGGCATCTAGAAATGAACTGATCTTGACTCTGGCTTTCTTTTTTATTATTTTTTATTTTTTTTCCTTGAAAGGAATGGTTTCCGGGCTTCTGGTCTTTGGTTTCTTCCTCCTTGCAAAATGATACTTTTGTGGATGCTAATTCCTGCATTGTAACTCCAATATATCTATGTAACAAAATAATTTGCCCTGTGAGGCAACAGTTTCTTTGTGCATAATACTCTGGTTGATGCTGATTCCTGTCTTGTGAACTTCGATATTTATTTGTGACAAAACATCGTGGCCTGGGTGACACGAGTTCCTGTGTACATAATACATTGCCTCATGGCCTTGTTATTTTGGCTGTCGCCATTGAGTGTAAAAATATTGATTAAAACAAAACAAAACAATACATCAGTAACAGACTACAAAGCTGCTCCTAGAATAGTATGAACACTTTGTAAAGGATAGTCCGGATAGGAACCGTCTTCACATAACAGATAGAGCACAGAGAAGTATTCAAATGGTGCGTTTAATGACAGGAATGCCTTCCTTTTTCAGCTGCATTTTATGACAGTTTTTTCAGCCATTTCCTATAAATGTGCTCATGTGGTAGGCGTCAGTGACAATGTTGGGATTCGTGTGTGTGAGTCAATCCATCACTGTGAACCAGTATCAGACTGCTAGACTAACCATGCTCGCTTGCCTGGCTTTTTTTTTTTTCTTAAAGCCCTGGCTTCGACTTTCCTCGAGAAGGAGGGTAAAGAAACTAGGAGATCACAATAGTGTGTGTGTTTGTGTGTGTGTGTGTGAGTGAATGAATGCGTGCGTGCGTGTGTGTGCGTGTATGTGTGTGTGTGTAACTCACCGGATCACTTGATGGTCGTGATTGTCAGCTTTTACCCTCCCGGAAGGGAGCTGAGAGCTCATATAGTCCGATCTAAGGGCAAGGCTGTGACCTTCACACACGCACACACCCATCTCCTTGCTCAAGGGGGACAGTAACCACCCACTTTGTCAGTTAAACTTTTCGCAACCTGAGCGAGGCGTGAACTCCCGTCTACCAGATGGCAATCGAGAACGCTACCACTGAGCCAGCGAGCGGTGTGTGTGTGTGTGTGTGTGTG
>JAGKTI010036282.1:0-11097 GCA_018397915.1 Birgus latro
TCAAAAATCACATTTCCTTAGGTAAAATCTTTCAATACTGTGACTTCCCATGAAAAAGAATTTTTTATTATTAACTTCTGATTCGTCGATTTTATTTTCCCCCTTAGCCGTGACTTCAAGTACAAGAAGTAATGGATACTGTTAAATATTTCCGGCTGATATCATCCGTTTTAGAGGAAGGTCCATTCCCTTTTAATCTAATGATGGCTGAATAAGTGAATTTCTCGGCGAAACCCCTGAATATGCAACTTCCTCAAGCATTCTCAAAATTGATTAAAACATATATTATATTATATTAAGAACTAAGAAGACACTTGTGAGGGTGAAAATGTCACATTCATGAAGGATAACAAGAAGTCGACTGACATGTAAAGAGAGCTGGCACCTTAGGTTGTTAAGAACAAAAAGCTTGAAACATTGTGAGGATCACCGACACAATTTAAAAACTTCGATTTTTTTTTCTCTCTCCAGCACAAGCAGTTTAAAATTATTTGGGCCTCGTGGCGGTAAAAAAAAAAAATGGCTTTTGAACAATATCAAGGTTTCTGTTACAGTAAAAAACACATTACCTTAGGTAAAATCTTTCAATACTGTGGTTCCTCTTGAGGCGGACTTCAGGATTATTAACTTGTGATTTGTCTTTTTTTTCCCCTTAGCCGTGATTTCAAGGACAAGAAGGAGTACAAATTGTGAAATAGTTTAGGTTGATACCATCCGTTTTGGAGATAGGTCCATTCTCTTTTAATCTAATGATAGCTAAATAAGCGTATTTCTCGGCGAAAACGATGAATCTGCAACTTACTCAAGTGTTCTCAAAGTTGATTGTAAAACACATTATATTATATCCAGAAATAAGAAGACATGTGTGAGGGTGAAAATGTCACACTTATGAAGGATAACATGAAGTCGACTGACACGTAAAGAGAGCTGGCACCTTAGGTTTATAAGAACAAAAAGCTTGAAGCATTGTGAGGATCACCGAGACAATTTAAAAACTTCGATTTTTTTTTTCCAAGCACAAGCAGTTTAAAATTACGTCGACCCTCGTGGTGCAAAGAAAAAAAAAAAAACGAACGTTTGCACAATATCAAGGTTTCTGTTAAACCAAAAATATAATTTCCTTAGGTAAAATCTTTCAATACTGTGATTTCTCTTGAGACGGAATACTGGATCATTATCTTTGATTTGTCGATTATTTTTGCCCTTAGCCGCGACTTCAAGGACAAGAAGTACTGCAAATTGTGAAATACTGTAGTTCCGGCTGATAGCATCCGTTTTGGAGGTAGATCCATTCTCTTTTAATCTAATGATGGCTGAATAAGCGTATTTCTAGGCGAAAACGCTAAATATGCAACTTCCTCGTGTTCTCAAAGTTTATTATAAAACACATTATATTATATTTAGAACTAAGACGAAATATGTGAGGGTGAAAATATAACATTTATGAAAGATAATAAGAAGACGACTGACATGTAATGAGAGCTGGGACGTTATGTTTTTAAGAACAAAAAGCTTGAAACGTGAGGATCACCGAGACAATTTAAAAACTTCGATACTTTTTTTTCTCCAGCACAAGCAGTTTAAAATTACTTCGTGCCTAGTGACTTAAAAAAAAACGAACTTTTGCACAATATCAAGGATTCTGTTACACCAAAAACCATATTTAATTATGTAAAATCTATCAATACTATGATTCCTCTTGATACGGAATTCTGGATTATTAACTTCTCATTTGCCGTTTTTTATTTTTTTCCCTTAGCGGGACTTCATGGACAAGAAGTAGTGGAAATTGTGAAGTAGCTCCGGCTGATAGTTTCCGTTTTGGAGATAGGTCCATTCTCTTTTAATCTAATGATGGCTGAATAAGCGTATTTCTCGGCGAAAACGCTGAATCTGCAACTTCCTCAAGTGTTCTCAAAGTTGATTGTAAAACATATTATACTGTATTATATGCAGAACTAAGAAGACACTTGTGAGGGTGAAAATGTCACATTTATGAAGGATAACGAGAAGTCGACTGACACATAAAGAGAGCTGGCACATTAGGTTTTAAAGAACAAAATGCTTGAAACGTGAGGATCACCGAGACAATTTAAAAACTTCGATTCTTTTCTTCTCCAGCACAAGCAGTTTAAAATTACTTCGAGCCTAGTGACTTTAAAAAAATAAAAAAAAATAAAACGAACTTTTGCACAATATGAAGGTTTCTGTTACACCAAAAACCACATTTCCTTAGGTAAAATCTATAAATACTGTGATTCCTCTTCAGACGGATTTCTGGATTATTAACTTCTGATTTGCCGTTATTTTTTTTTTTTTTCCCTTAGCCGTGACTTGAAGGACAAGAAGTAGTGGAAATTGTGGAATAGTTCCGGCTGATAGCATCCGTTTTGGAGATATGTCCATTCTCTTTTACTCTAATGATGGATGAATAAGCGTATTTCTCGGCGAAAACGCTGAATATGCAACTTCCTCAAGTGTTCTCAATCTTGATTGTAAAACACATTATATTATATTCAGAACTATGAAGACACTTGTGAGGGTGAAAATGTCACATTTATGAAGGATAAGAAGTCGACTGACACATAAAGAGAGCTGGCACATTAGGTTTTTAAGAACAAAAAGATTGACACATTGTGAGGATCACCAATACAATTTAAAAACGTCGATTTTTTTTTCTCAAGGACAAGCAGTTTAAAATTACTTCGAGAATCGTGGTGGTAAAAAAATAAGAAAAAATAAAAAGAATAAAAAAAAGAACTTCTGCACAATAACAAGGTTTCTGTTCCACCAAAAATCACATTTCCTTAGGCAAAATCTTTTAATACTGTGATATAAGAAATTCTGGATTATTAACTTCTGATTTGTCGATATATATATATTTTTTTACCTTAGCCGTGACTTGAAGGACAAGAAGTATTGGAAATTGTGAAAGAGCTCAGGCTGAGAGCACACGTTTTGGAGGTAGATCCATTCTCTTTTAATCTAATGATGGCTGAATAAGCGTATTTCTCGGCGAAAACGCTGAATATGAAACTTCCTCAAGTGATCTTAAAGTTGACTGTAAAACACATTATATAATATTCAGAACTAAGAAGACACTTATGAGGGTGAAAATGTCACACTTATGAAGGATAAAAAGAAGTCGACTGACACGTAAAGAGAGCTGCCACCTTAGGTTTTTAAGAACAAAAAGCTTGAAACATTGTGAGGATCACCAAGATAATTTAAAAAATTCGATTGTTTTTTCCTCAAGAACAAACAGTTTAAAATTACGTCGGGTATCGTGTCGGTAAAAATAAAATAAATAAAACAAAATAAAAAATTAAAATAAAAAAATAAAATTGCACAATATCATTGTTTCTGTTACACAGAAAACAGAATTTCTTTAGGTAAAACCTTTCAATTCTGTGATTCCTCTTGACACGGAATTCTGGATTATTAACTTCTGATTTGTCGTTTTTTTTTCCCCTTAGCCCTGACTTTTAGGACAAGAAGTAGTGCAAATTGTGAAAGAGATCCGGCTGATAGCAACCGTTTTGGAGGTACGTCCATTCTCTTTTAAAATAATGCTGGCTGAATAAGCGTATTTCTCGGCGAAAACGCTGAATATGCAACTTCCTTACGTGTACTCAAAGTTGATTGTAAAAAACATTATATTATATTCAGAACTAAGAAGACACTTTTGAGGGTGAAAATGTCACATTTATGAAGGATAACAAGAAGACGACTGACACGTAGAGGTGTCACCTTAGGTATTTAAGAATAAAAAGATTGAAACATTGTGAGGATCACCGACACAATTTAAAACTTCGATTTTTCTTTTTTCTCGAGCACATGCAGTTTAAAAGTACTTCGAGCCTAGTGGCGGTAAAAAAAGAAAAAAATAGAAAAAAGAACTTTTGCACAATATCAAGGTTTCTGTTACACCAAAAACCACACTTCCTAATGTAAAATCTTTCAATGCTGTGATTCCTCTTGAGACAGAATTCTGTATTATTAACTTCTGATCTGTCGATTATTTTTCCCCCTTAGCCGTGACTTCAAGGACAAGAAGTAGTGGGAATTGTGAAATAGTTCCAGCTGATAGCATCCGTTTTGGAGGTAGGTGCATTCTCTTTTAATCTAATAATGGCTGAATAAGCCTATTTCTCGGCGAAAACGCTGAATATGCAACTTACTCAAGTGCTCTAGAAGTTGATTGTGAAACACATCATATTATATTCAGTACTAAAAAAACACTTGTAAGGGTGAAAATGTCACAGTTATGAAGGATAACAAGAAGTCGACTGACACGTAAAAACAGCTGCCACCTTATGTTTTAAAGAACAAAAAGCTTGAAACATTGTGAGGATCACCGAGACAATTTAAAAAATTCGACTTTTTTCTTTCTCAAGCACCAGCAGTTTAAAAGTACGTCGAGCCTTGTGGCGGTAAAAAAAAAAAAAACCGAACTTTTGCACAATATCAAAGTTTCTGTGACATCAAAAATCACATTTCCTTAGGTAAAATCTTTCAATACTGTGACTTCTCATGAGAAAGAATTTTTTATTATTAACTTCTGATTCGTCGATTTTATTTTCCCCATTAGGCGTGATTTCAAGGACAAGAAGTAGTGGATACTGTTAAATATTTCCTGCTGATATCATCCGTTTCAGAGGAAGGTTCATTCTCTTTTAATCTAATGATGACTGAATAAGTGAATTTCTCGGCGAAAAAGCTGAATATGCAGCTTCCTCAAGTGTTCTCAAAATTGATTAAATAACAGATTATATTATATTAAGAACTAAAAAGACACTTGTGAGGGTGAAAATGTCACATTTATGAAGGATAACAAGAAGTCGACTGACACGTAAAGAGAGCTGGCACCTTAGGTTGTTAAGAACAAAAAGCTTGAAACATTGTGAGGATCACCGAAAGAATTTAAAAAATTCGATTTTTTTCAAAATTATTTTGAGCCTCGTGGCGGTATAAAAAAAAAAATCTTTTGCACAATATCATGGTTTCTGTTACAGTAAAAAACACATTTCCTTAGGTAAAGTCTTTCAATACTGTGGTTCCTCTTGAGACGGAATTCTGGATTATTAACTTATGATTTGTCGTTTTTTTCCCCCTTACCCATGACTTCAAGGACAAGAAGGAGTACAAATTGTGAAATAGTTTAGGCTGATACTGTCACCAATTTTCTACATCGTAAATCATGTAAAGTAAATCGTGACATCGAGTGATTTTGCTGGAGGAACGAATTATTATGAAATGTACGATGTTTCGCTCATTCTCTCAAACCGTCCGCTCGCATGCTTGTATTCGCTCAAGTTGTCAAAACTTTCGTCATTCTACCGCGAGTAATTGTTTTTATGTGCGGGCGGTGCGTTCCTCTGAGCGAAAATTTTTCAATTGTCGGTCCCACTCTGAGCCGTTACACACCGGCCGTGCCCTCTTCCCACTTTCATCGCGCTATGTATTCAAATCAGAGCTCAGTCTGACTGTAGACACGGCGCGTCACGGTACGCCTCTAAAGGCTTGAGTGATTTCAGATCTCAGCTTGTGTTGGCGTGTGTCCCGTAGCTCCCACCCCCTTGGTGATCGTCGCAGCAGCTTGGTCTCATCCATACCAATTAGTATTTTCTTTTGTTATCCTAGGCTTAAGTTTAACAGATATTTAGCTGTTTGTCTGAGTGAGTGAGTGCATTTCCCTTCGTTTGATTTGAATTGGAGTCATGTAACGTAAATTTATTTGCTTGTATTTAATAAATTTACAGTTCGTTTTCTTGAGCTTTGTTAAATGTAACAGTCGTGTTTAATTTTCCCACTTATTTAACATAGTTTTGCTACTCCACGTTAGCACAACTCTTTGTATTAAATCACGACTGGTACTTAGGCCAGCTTTTGGCATTAATCCTTAAATCCGTTGTGCTAGCTAGGAGTTTGGCTCAGCCAAGATCCTGTTTATCTTTATTATTATCATTTTTGAATGTTAAGGGGAGAAACTAACTT
The DNA here is from genome assembly GCA_018397915.1 of Birgus latro. Classification (NCBI taxonomy): domain Eukaryota; kingdom Metazoa; phylum Arthropoda; class Malacostraca; order Decapoda; family Coenobitidae; genus Birgus; species Birgus latro. The sequence continues at coordinate 5,998 of JAGKTI010036282.1, forward strand.
TCCTCGAGGCCAAAGGTACAATATTACAGCCTAATTGAGCGTCTAGTCTCTGCTGTGTACCGTTGAGAAACTATAAATTCTTGACTCTAGAGAATTGGCGAAGTAAGCCAGCATAAAGTGAAATCGCTTCTTGATTTCACGAGTCTATTCTCTCGTAGTAAATGACACAATTGATGCTCCACCTTGGCTTATCCCACAGGTACAGTTGTTGGGTGAAGAAGATGTCCAGGACCATTGAATGACTCTTAGCACACATACTCGAATTATACAATATCACATTTATCTTCTGAATTATACACTTATCCTCTTGAAATACCTAAATTTCCCCTGACAGATACCATCCGTTTTGGAAATTGATCCATTCTCTTTTAATCTAATGATGGCTGAATAAGTGTATTTCACGGCGAAAACGCTGAATATGCAACTTACTCAAGTGTTCTCAAAGCTGATTGTAAAACATATTATATTATATTCAGAACTAAGAATACATTTGTGAGGGTGAAAATGTCACACTCATGAAGGATAACATGAAGTCGACTGACCCGTAAAAAGAGCTGGCACCTTAGGTTTTTAAGAACAAAAAGGTTGAAGCATTGTGAGGATCACCGAGACAATTTAAAAACTTCGATTTTTTTTTTCCAAGCACAAGCAGTTTAAAATTACGTCGACCCTCGTGGTGGTGGAAAAAAAAAAAAACGAACGTTTACACTATATCAAGGTTTCTGTTAAACGAAAATCACATTTCCTTAGGTAAAATCTTTCAATACTGTGATTCCTCTAGAGACGGAATACCGGATTATTAGCTTTGATTTATCGATTATTTTTGCCCTTAGCCGTGACTTCAAAGACAAGAAGTAGTGCAAATTGTGAAATAGTTCCGGCTGATAGCATCCGTTTTGGAGGTAGATCCATTCTCTTTTAATCTAATGATGGCTGAATAAGCGTATTTCTCGGCGAAAACGCTGAATATGCAACTTACTCAAGTGCTCTAAAACTTGATTATGAAACACATTATATTATATTCAGTACTAAAAAAACACTTGTGAGGGTGAAAATGTCACATTTATGAAGGATAACAAGAAGTCGACTGACACGTAAAAAGAGCTGGCACCTTTGGTTTTAAAGAACAAAAAGCTTGAAACATTGTGAGGATCACCGAGGCAACTTAAAAACGTCGACTTTTTTTTCTCAAGCAGAAGCAGTTTAAAAGTACGTCGAGCCATGTGGCGGTAGAGAAAAAAAAAAGAACATTTGCACAATATCAAAGTTTCTGTTACATCAAAAATCACATTTCCTTAGGTAAAATCNTTCAATACTGTGACTCCTCATGAGAAAGAATTCTGGATTATTAACTTCTGATTCGTCGATTTTATTTTCCCCCTTAGCCGTGACTTCAAGGACAAGAAGTAGTGGATACTGTGAAATATTTCCGGCTGATATCATCCGTTTTAGAGGAAGGTCCATTCTCTTTTAATCTAATGATGGCTGAATAAGTGAATTTCTCGGCGAAAACACTGAATATGCAACTTCCTTAAGTCTTCTCAAAATTGATTAAAAACATATTATATTATATTAAGAACTAAGAAGACACTTGTGAGGGTGAAAATGTTACATTTATGAAGGATAACAAGAAGTCGACTGACACGTAAAAATAGCTGGCACTTTAGGTTGTTAAGAACAAATAGCTTGAAATATTGTGAGGTTCACCGAAACAATTTAAAAACTTCGCTTTTTTTTCTCTCTCCAGCACAAGGAGTTTAAAATTATTTTGAGCCTCGTGGGGGTATAAAAAAAAATCTTTTGCACATTATCAAGTTTTCTATTACAGTAAAAAACACATTTCCATAGGTAAAATCTTTCAATGCTGTGGTTCCTCTTAAGACGGAATTCTGGATTATTAACTTATGATTAGTCGTTTTTTTCCCCTTAGACGTGACTTCAAGGACAAGAAGGAGTACAAATTGTGAAATAGTTTAGGCTGATATCATCTCTTTTGGGAATAGGTCCATTCACTTTTAATCTAATGATGGCTGAATAAGTGAATTTCTCGGCGAAAACGCTGAATATACAAATTACTCAAGTGTTCTCAAAGTTGAATGTAAAACATAATATTATATTCAGAACTAAGAAGACATTTGTGAGGGTGAAAATGCCACACTTATGAAGGATAACATGAAGTCGACTGACACGTAAAGAGAGCTGGCACCTTAGGTTTTTAAGAACAAAAAGCTTGAAGCATTGTGAGGATTACAGAGACAATTTAAAAACTTCGATTTTTTTTTTCAAGCACAAGCAGTTTAAAATTACGTCGACCCCGATGGTGGTAAAAAAAAAAAAAAAACGAACGTTTGCACAATATCAAGGTTTCTGTTAAACCAAAAATCACATTTCCTTAGGTAAAATCTTTCAATACTGTGATTCCTCTTGAGACGGAATACTGGATCATTAGCTTTGTTTTGTCGATTATTTTTGCCCTTAGCCGTGACTTCAAGGACAAGAAGTAGTGCAAATTGTGAAATAGTTAAGGCTGATAGCATCCGTTTAGGATGTAGATCCATTCTCTTTTAATCTAATGATGGCTGATAAGCGTATTTCTCGGCGAAAACGCTGAAAATGCAATTTCCTCGTGTTCTCAAAGTTTATTATAAAACACATTATATTATATTCAGAACTAAGAAGAAAGTTTTGAGGGTGAAAATATAATATTTATGAAAGATAATAAGAAGACGACTGACACGTAATGAGAGCTGGCACCTTAAGTTTTTAAGAACAAAAAGCTTGAAACGTGAGGATCACCGAGACAATTTAAAAACTTCGATTCTTTTTTTCTCCAGCACAAGCAGTTTAAAATTAGTACGTGCCTCGTGACTTTAAAAGAATAAAAAAATAAAACGAACATTTGCACAATATCAAGGTTTCTGTTACACCAAAATCCGCATTTAATTAGGTAAAATCTATCAATACTGTGATTCCTCTTGAGACGGAATTCTGGATTATTAACTTCTGATTGCCATTTTTAATTTTTTTCCGGTAGCCGTGACTTCAAGGACAAGAAGTAGTGGAAATTGTGAAATAGTTCCCTCTGATAGGATCCGTTCTGGAGGTAGATCCATTCTCTTTTAATCTAATGATGGGTGAATAAGCGTATTTCTCGGCGAAAACGCTGAATATGCAACTTCCTCAAGTGTTCTCAAAGTTGACTGTAAAACACATTATATTATATGCAGAACTAAGAAGACACTTGTGAGGGTGAAAATGTCACATTTATGAAGGATAACGAGAAGTCGACTGACACATAAAGAGAGTTGGCACATTAGGTTTTAAAGAACAAAAAGCTTGAAACGTGAGGATCTGCGACACAATTAAAAAACTTCGAGTCTTTTTTTCTCCAGCACAAGCAGTTTAAAATTACTTCAAGCCTAGTGACTTAAAAAAAATAAAAAAAAATAAAACGAACTTTTGCACAATATGAAGGTTTCTGTTACACCAAAAGCCACATTTCCTTAGGTAAAATCTATCAATACTGTGATTCCTCTTCAGACGGAATTCTGGATTATTAACTTCTGATTTGCCGTTTTTTATTTTTTTCCCTTAGCCGTGACTTCAAGGACAAGAAGTAGTGGAAATTGTGAAATAGTTCCGGCTGATAGCATCCGTTTTGGAGATAGGTCCATTTTCTTTTAATCTAAAGATGGCTGAATAAGCGTATTTCTCGGCGAAAACGCTGAATATGCAACTTCCTCAAGTGTTCTGAATGTTGATTGAAAACACATTATATTATATTCATAACTAAGAAGACACTTGTGAGGGTGAAAATGCAACATTTATGAAGGATAACGAGAAGTCGACTGACACATAAAGAGAGCTGGCATATTAGGTTTTAAAGAACAAAAGGCTTGAAACATTGTGACGATCACAGAGACAATTTAAAAACTTCGATTTTTTTTTTTTTCAAGCACAAGCAGTTTAAAATTACTTCAAGAATCGTGGAGGTAAAAAAACAAAACAAAAGAAATTTTGCAAAATAACAAGGTTTATCTTACAACAAAAATCACATTTCCTAAGGTAAAATCTTTCAATACTGTGATTTATCTTGAGAAGGAATTCTGGATTATTAACTGCTGATTTGTCGATTTTTCTTTTTTTCTTTTTTTTTTTTTACCTTAGCCGTGACTTCAAAGACAAGAAGTATTGGAAATTGTGAAATAGCTCAGGCTGATAGCACCCGTTTTGGAGGTAGATCCATTCTCTTTTAATCTAATGATGGCTGAATAAGCGTATTTCTCGGCGAAAACGCTGAATATGAAACTTCCTCAGGTGTTGTCAAAGTTGATTGTAAAACACATTATATTATATTCAGAACTAAGAACGCACTTGTGAGGGTGAAAATGTCTAACTTATGAAGGATAACAAGAAGTCGACTGACACGTAAATAGAGCTGCCACCTTAGGTTTTTAAGAACAAAAATCTTGAAACATTATGAGGATCACCGAGACAATTTAAAAAATTCGATTTTTTTTCTCTCAAGACCAAACACTTTAAAAATACGTCGAGCCTCGTGGCGGTAAAAATAATAAAAAAAATAAAAAAATAAAATAAACAAATAAAATTGCACAATATCAATGTTTCTGTTACACGAGAAAACAACACTTCCTTAGGTAAAATCTTTCAATACTGTGATTCCTCTTGTGACGGAATTCTGGATTATTTACTTCTGATTTGTTGATTTTATTTTTCCCCTTAACCGTGACTTCAATAACAAGAAGTAGTGGAAATTGTGAAATAGTTCCGGCTGATTACATCCGTTTGGGATGTAGCTCCATTCTCTTTTAATCTAATGATGGCTGAATACGCGTATTTCTCGGCGAAAACGCTGAATATGAAACTTCCTCAAGTGTTCTCAAAGCTAATTGTAAAACACATTATATTATATTCAGAACTAAGAACGCACTTTTGAGGGTGAAAATGTCAAACTTATGAAGGATAACAAGAATTCGACTGACACGTAAACAGAGCTGCCACCTTAGGTTTTTAAGAACAAAAAGCTTGAAACATTGTGAGGATCACCGAGACAATTTAAAAACTTCTATTTTTTTTCTA
>JAGKTI010036286.1:0-10294 GCA_018397915.1 Birgus latro
GCTCATCCCACAACTGTATAACGTGAAACAAAATGCTGACTAAAAACTTATCTACTCGTATATTAAAGAATGTACAATATTAAGGAGATATTTTAAATAATCAGGGTCTCGAAAAGCTGGGAGAGAAATTGATGTGAGATGGCTAAATAACTTTAGCTACTGAACATCATTAATGCATAATCTGCGGCACATACCGGTAAGGTGAATGGTGAACAGCTGATAGGTAAATTTAGTCTGCAGTCAAGTTAGTTCATGTTCAGATAAGCGTGGAAACACAATAACTATTATGTAGTTTTTAGTTGTCATAATATTTAGACATGTAAAATAATGATGTGTATTATCAGTTAAAGCTCTATAGAAGTGATATCAGCAAAGGAATTTGGTATTATGACAAGGTTGGAGCTATCGTTTGGCCAGTAAGACAGTAATGAGGTTTCCATATGATGGGACTGAATTTATCGAAACAGCACTATAAACTTAAGTATTAAAGGCCTGCCGCCAACAGCTTTCATAACGCCATCACTCCTCTCTAATGAAAATACGCATATCGCCTTCGGGTTGCAAGTTGTTATCACCTCCGCCAAGGAGGTTATGTTTTACCCTGTGTTGGTTTGTTTGTTTGTCTGTCTGTCTGGCTGGCTGGCTGTTAGAAGAATTACTCTAAACGTTATGAAAGGATTTTGATGAAATTTTGAGGAAGGCTAGGCCATGGGCCAAAGAATATGTTTAAAGTTTGAACCGGATATACTGTAGATGCGCATCCGGAGTATCCCGCACAATATCTCCAAAAGCTCTCAATGAATTTCAATGAAATTTTGTGGAAAGTTGGGCCAAGAGAGAATTGATCAAAATTTAAGGCGGATCCGGATCTGGATCCTGTATCCACTGATACGGATCCAGATCCTTTTTAATGGCACTGGCATTGGCAGAGGTATGCGCTCTCTGACACTTTCCAGTTTAATCATATACTTTCAGCTAATTCGCAACAGAGCTGCTTCTATATTTTGGCGTAATTGATCTCTATTTACTTTGTAAGTGTTTACATCCATTTACGTAAATTCTAATATATTTGTAAGAAAGCTCTGTACTTACGTCCGGATACTCGGGTGTGTGGGGTTCGTATGATGGGGCTGGGTGATGGTATGAGGGAGGTGGGCCATAGGGTGGTGGTGGGGCGTGATAGCTGGGCGGATGGTCCCCTAACGCACCCGCTACAACCACCACGGTGAGAACGGCCACCTGTCACAGAAAACGGATATGGAAATGGGGAAACGCTGAAAGAAAGGAACTGGAATACAGTCATCGTTCCTCGGAGAGTTGGGGCTTGTACAGTTTTGGACATAAATATTGATACATCCACTGCGATAATAAGGAAACAGGGAACACTGACTTTTGAAACCCAGGAAACAGAAAACACTGACTTTTGAGACCCAGTGTTGCGATTTTCGGAGCCCAACAACCTTTTATGTACGAGTTTTTAATTAGTCTACAAAAATGTGAAGCATTATTTTTGTCCTCAGCTATAATGAATGGCAAATAAAAAAAAAATAGTAACACACATTACTGACACATTTGTGCGCTATGTCCAAGAAACTGTTGACTATGAGGTCCTGTTTTTGATACTTCCAAACTAAGTGTACAAACACTGTAACTGCACATTATGTGTTGTTGCTAGGGGAGTCCTACTGAGTAGTATTAACAATTTGCGAAGAACAAGATATACTGTTCTAGCTTGTGCATGAAATTCCTTCTATGTGTAAATGCAAATTTTGAAGAATAGAACATGTAATTTTGCAAATGATTACGTCAAGCAGTTCTTGTCCCATACGAACTTATAAATCATTGATACCGGTTATCTTGAACAAAGAAGTATTTCATGCCCTTTCTGGAATAAAACTGCCCTAAAGGTGGTATATAAACAGGTTAGAAAATAATTAACTGAAATTTTTCAGTTTTCAGTTTCACCAGACATTCAGATACACACACGATGACCTTAATTGCACTCGTAGGGCAGTAAATTAGAAACTAAAACGCTTATGGAACGGAGCAATGCACTGAAAACACCATCCTTTACACCACAAGACTAAACAAAATGTATCTAAATAGCTTTGCGTTTTAGGTGTAATAATAAGGGACGTAGAGGCGAGTGGAGGTAAGTAGTGGCCACCTTGAGAGACATGGTTGAGTTGTGATGTAGAGTGGAGGGGAGAGCGGGGATTATATAGGTGACCAGCCCCTCCCCTACAGCCTTCACACCTCCCATGCAACCAATTTCCCTTCTCCACATCCCAACCTCAGACTCTCCTATCAGTTTCTTTATCTCTCTCGTTACCCCTCTCTCCTTTCCTCATCTCCCTGCCTCTCTCCCTTCCCTCTATCCTCCTTTCTACCCCCTTTACTGTTTATCTCCATTATCCCTTGCTATTTTTTCCCTTTCCACCTATTTCACCCTCCTATCTATCCCTTGCTCCCTCCCACCCTTATCTTTTTTTTTTTCTCTCTCTCTCCATAACACCTTGATACTATTTGCCGTTTCTGCCGTTGCCATCCTGATTCTTCTTGCCTCCTTTCTTTCCCTTCCTGTTCCCTGTCTCCATAATAATATATTTCTTCCTGCTTCTCTTCTTTCCTCACTCCCTTTTCCTTCCTCCATTTCTTCCTCACTCCCTCTTCCTTCCACATTCTTTCCTCACTCCCTCCCCCTTCCTTCCTTCCTTTCACACTCCTTGCCCTCTTCCTCCCTGTTCAGCTTGCTTTTTATATCTCTATCTTACCTTTTCCTGTCCGCTTTCCATTCTATACTCCATGTATTCTCTCTCTCTCTCTCGTGGCCTCTGCTCACGTGCTGTCTGCTTCTCATTTCTCCACGTTCCCCTCTTCTCCAACTATATTTTTACCTCCTGCCCCTCCCCCATCTCTCTTCCCTTTCCTCTATACTCTTCTTACTCCTTTCCTACCATCCGTACTCCATCTTGTGCATCTTCCTCCAAGCACCTCTCTCTTTACCTCCACCATACCTTTCTGCTCCTTCCTTTATCCCCTATCTCTTTCTCTTTCATCCTCTCTTTTCTCTCCTTTCTGTCTCCTCTCTTCTTTCCTCCCTCCTCCACTCTCTTCATGCTTCCCTACCTTCCTTCCTCCTGTGGTTGCCCCGGGCCCCTCCACCGCCTTACCAATCGCCTCTTTGTGGTATTGAAAGGAGCACTAGACCAGCTTCTGTTTGGTTGCAACGTCCTTCTTGCAATTATCGTTTTATGCAATTGGCAATCTAGGAAATGCAGGAAGAGAAACCGAAGGATACGTATTTTCACTTATTTATCTTAACTGTAACTTAAAGCACTGGTTATGTTTAAAGTATTACAGATCGGTATAATAATTCCAGTTATCGGGTCTCGCAATTTGAAAACTAGGAAATGCAGGATCATAAGCAGAGGGAAACTTCATTCCACTTTTTTACTCAGTTGTAATGTTGTCCTTGCAGTTATCAGTTTTCGCAATTAGAAATCTAGGAAATGAAGGCAGTGAAAAAGGATAATTATTATAGCTGGTTTACTTGGACTGAAACCTGTATCACTAATTACAGTTCAGTAAGTCGATATAGTTCAACAGATTCTTTGCAGTTAACGCTGGAAAAGAAGCACATTTACTGATTTGCTAGGATTATATTTGTGTAAGGCATTATAGCTCCAAATAAATCTTTCTGTAATTGAATGCCCTTTCTTCAGATCCTTATCGTAAAAGAGAGAGAGAGAGAGAGAGAGAGAGAGAGAGAGAGAGAGAGAGAGAAACGTGAAAATTATGAGCACTAATATCCGGCAGTGTTCAGGTTGCTTTCATAATTAGGCGTCCCAATTTCCTGACCATTACTTATAACCTCGTCTCTGTATTTTGGGTGAAAACAATTATCTGTGAAACGCATCCTTCAGATTTAAAGAGAAATATTCCAGTACTTTACGTTCACTCGAAAATGAAAGCACTAAATGGTGATATTGGAACTTTTGGTTCATTCTCACAAATAATGTCCAAAGTTGGTTCGTGTTCGGTACTCTTGTGATCGTAAACTCTCTCGGTTATAAATTTAAGTCTACTGGTAATAGCTAAGGAGTAGTAAAAGTTATCTCTTGTATCAGTTCTTTTTGTAATCACTATGAGTTTTTTTTTCTTGATCACCTTTCATCTTTGTTCCTAACCTACTCAACTCCCCCTTCCCACTTTTTTTTTCCTTCCTACCATTTCTGTCTCCTAACAGGTCTTTTATCATCACTGGCTATTTCTTCCTACTCATTACTTCCTCAAGTAGTCTTGTCTCCCTAGCATTTATATCGCCTCCTTCCTTTATTTCGCCTAATCCACGGTTTTCATCTTCCTCCAGATAAATCCCTGTAATGTGTTATATTGCCTCTCATCTACCTCATGCCTTTTTATCTTCATTGTCATTATATTGTCATCTTTCATTTAACTCTCCTAACACTTGCCTCTTGAATGATCTTGCATTAACTGTATTTGTTTGTCACCAGTGTAAGTGAAACAACTTTTGGCTCTCTTTTATGCATCTATTTCGGTGATTGCATATCAGTAAACTCATAGACATGAACGGTATATGTTAGCATAGGTCTGTGAAAGTTTAGTTTTTTTTTTTTTTTTGGCTTTTTACTGATTTAGTGAATTACTCAGCTAATTGATTTTGACGGTTTTGGTGAGCTATTTGCGGTACTGGCAAAAGCTAACAAATTACTAAGTGAGTACCGTAGAAGTGAAAGTTCTATGTTTGGCGATAACTGTGCCAGCCCAGTAAAATCCCTTATTTTTGTACATCCCTCCTCCTATTCATTTACACCTTTGCATCCTCCGCCACACTCCAGCACGCCAGGGATCGTCACTTGTTTTCACCGCTATTGCATCGTCCGCCGTCTCAGTGTCCGTTCAGCCATGATAGGCTGTGAGTAGTTGTTTCTTTTCTTCCTCTTTTCATTCCTTCACCCCTTTCTTTCCTTCCTTTTCTCCTTCTCCTACCCCTTCCTCCACCCTGTTAGTGCCCGCTGATGTGTGATCGTTACTGATTTACTCGGCTTTATGTTACACTAACGCGAACGCCTGAAGTCAAACTAAAAAATGAAATCACTTCCCAGTCATCACTAGGTTATGTTTTGAGGGAAGAACGAAAAACAAATGACTATTCCACACTGTTTTATTCTTGTCTTTCCTGTCAATAAAACCTCACCTGTAACAGGGAACTGATCATAAATTTGTGTATTTTCCCGGCTGTGTTATGCTCGGGAGATGAATGGTTGAGTAGGCAAATGCACACACAAACTTATGATCGATTTCCTCCCGTCACGGCGATTTGCTCTTGCAGGAGGAACGAGGGGCATGGGAAGATCCTGCACTCTCCTTTCTGTGTCTTTCCTACGATAACAGAGCACAGTTACGAGAGGGAATTAGTCGTAAGCTTGTTTGTGTATCCTGGCCCAGGTGTGTTTGTACTTGAGAGTAAGATCAACAGCGCTAAAGTGCGAAGCTACTCATGTTGAACGCTTCTGTACGAGGATGTCTTCTTTATTTTATACTTGCCACTACTAGACGATTTTATTCAGCTTTGGAACAAATTATTATAGCAAATGGACTAAAACCCTTCAGTACGATGTTTGTATTACCTGTTTTGTTCTTGCTGAGAGAGAAGTAGGGTAGTGAAGGGATTAACAAAATATCAACGGTGCGAGTTATGCAGTTAATGCAAATCTTGTCATTAGGAATTAACTTGATAATCTGTGCAACATATGGTTAGGAAAGCTCCTATCTGGAGAAGTGTTCATGTGAGTACTGATCTCGATGATGTGAAAGAAGACAGAATTCTGGAAGTACACACACACACACACACACACACACACACGCACACAACTGGTCAGCGGGCAGAGAGGTATATGATATGTAAGGCGTCCATTCATCCGGCCCAGTTCTGCCCCGTCAGCCTCACTTAAACATCGATCTTGTATTGAACTCTTCCCGCCCTTGTCCTTCCTATCCTCTTTTTATCCACAGTTTTTTCCTCCTTTACACCTAGAGTCCATCCATTCCTCTTCTTATCTCAAGCCCATTTTCTTCTTTTGCCCCTGATGATTTTTTTTTTTGTGACTACCAGATAATCTTAAGATGATTTCTGGTACTGAAGGTGCTTGTAACACTCTCCATTAACCCCATCGGTAATAATGAAAACCTATATATATTTTTTTAAAGACCACAAGCCTCTTTTTTATTTCTTAATCTGATGGCGGACTTCTCGTAGCGACAGGGACTAGGGTGTGTGTGTGTGTGTGTGTGTCCATCTCTCTTAGTAACCACCAAGCGTTCAGATGTGTAGTATGGCGTCACAGTAAATAACTTGTGGTGGAACGCGAGAAGGACGAATGTGGGGTGTAGTTCTGTGGAGAGGGAGAGAGAGAAGCCACACCCCTTCCACTCCGCCATCTTGTTTACTCTAGTCCTTTCTCTTCTACCCTTCGCTGACCCTTCATCCGGGAAGAGAGAGAGAGAGAGAGAGAGAGAGAGAGAACACCAATTTCTCTTTTCCTTGTCGCTTTCCGTATTCCATCGTCTTCCTTCTCTCTTCTCTGGCCCTTCTTTTTCAATTAAATTTTCCTCATCTCTCCCCCCCCNCCCCCCCTTTTTTTTTCTCTCTCTCTCCCCTCTTCACTTCTCCCTCGACCCTGGCACACTTCTGTTACCAACGACCTTCCATTGTTTCCAGACGCCGTAGATGTCTTCCTCCTCTCAGTCTTCTCTCTCTCTGCATGATCCTCTTATTTGCCTCTCTCTCTCTCTCTCTCTCTCTCTCTCTCTCTCTCTCTCTCTCACACACACACACACACATAGCACCAACCATCTTCGAACGCCTTTCTTTTTTTCTTCTTCTTCCCTTCTCCTCTCTTTCTCTGTCTCCACTGACCTCCCTTCCAGTACCAGCGGCCTTCCACCACTCACCTTCCCAACTTGCCTCCATCCCTGTCAGACCTAGGTGTAGGAGTGTAAAGGATTGACGAAAATAGGACATCACCTTGTCACTTCCAGTCAAGATATTTTTTCACACTTTGAGAATATATTTCTCACGAAGTACTTTTCCACTTTGATTAAATACTGTCAGATCTCCAGTTTTGTACAATTTTATAGAATACTTACGGTGTCTAAACGTTTAACAGTGAGGAAAACTGTAAAATGTTAGTGCAATGCACAATGCTTAGGCTATATCTCGTAGGCAGAGTCATTAACAAAGTAAAAGTGGAGTCAGACGCTATTAGGCTGTTAGCCGCGGTGCTCATCTGCGTAACTTAAACCTTTGAGCCTGTAGCCAGTTTTTTACCTGAGATACAAGGGCACTGTGTTATCCAGATTACATCAGTTACCTCCCTGAGGTGTTACCCTGGGTACTCCCTTTACCTACCAACCAATAAAGGATTGATGGACACCTGAGTCGAGTTATACCTACTGCCCCCACCAGGATTTGAACTCTAGAACTCACCGGCCTTCAGCTTCGCACTCAGCGACGCTAACCACTCAGCCACTTAGGCTGTACCGTACCTAATACACAGACGATGATAAACTAAATGCATATGCCGATTAGTTATGGAACTGTCCCCCCCCCCCACCTTTTCCCAACCTTGTGATAAAACCTTCTTACGCTGTGTACTGTTTTCACCCGGTTTTGTCTGTCTGTTTGTTTATTTATTTGTTGTTTGTCCGTCTCTCTGTCTGTTAACAACTTAACGCGAAAACTACTGGTGCGATTTTGACTAAAATTACAAGGACAAGGATGATGGGCTGTGACCTTCTGATAACCTGATTAAATTTTGGGCCAAATTGGGCCAAGGCCCAGGTTGTAGATCCCAGAAATGTTTTAAGACAGTAAAAAAAAAAAAAAAAAATAGTTTTCTCGCTGTAACTCCATTCACATTCGTCATACCGACATGAAACCAAAACCTAAATGTGCATCTGTCAAATCTGCATCAAATAACCTGCCTCATTACATCAGGGAGGTCACCACCCAGTTAGCGGTAGGGGGGTCAGTGTGAGGTGGGTCGGCCTAAAATTTCAAATGGGCATAAAATCGTCAATTTTCTCCTGATTTACTCCAAATTTAACACGTGGCATCTTTGACTAGATATCTTGTGTTTGTATGTCAGAACTAAAATGACTGCCGGGGAAGGGTTTGCTGTGCCTTGGCACCGCTTCTTGTTTACGGATCATTTTGCATGCATTTAGCCGTATTCTTTTAAGCTTTTCGTGTTCCGGGAGCCTTTAAAAAAGCTCTAATTTCTTCTAGTACGTTGAAGTGCACGAAATCACAGCACAAAGAACCATTATTAATTAATGAAAAGCTAATGTTTATCACTAAACGTCTCATCCCTGAATTTGATAGAGGCTAAAGTGGCTGGGCTCATATTGGGCCCGTAACGTCACCAGTGACTAACGAATCAGTATCTCAGTGAGTGTGATGTCACGACTAGTTAGCCAAGCAACACCACAAAGAGGTGAGAGAGAGTAGGCTGAGATTCGGATGTTTTTTTTTTTTGTTATTTTTTATGTATTGTAAGTGTTACCAGTCACAATAAAAATATTCCCAATAACTATGAGAATAATACATTGTTTTACAGTGTAATCAACTTAATTACCCTTCAGCAGACGGAAGAAGAAAAAAAAAATCCAGTCCTTTTTCAGTTACTACAGAGTCCAGTGGGAGTGGGACTTCCTTATTCTTATGAATACCTAGCTTGTATGGGTTACAGTGATAAGAAAAAAAAAAAGCCTACACGGCTCCTGCGCCAGCCAACATTCGGGTGGACGTGGCCTAAGAATGAGTTCAGTGTACTAGTAGCATTTGTGAGCAGCACAGAGTGACATAGATACACAAATAAAATAATGGTCTAACAAAAAACACTCAGAGAGCACAACACCTGTGCCCGCCAACCAGCCTAAGGGCAGAATATTTTAGTTTCCTTGAGAACGTGACCTTAGAATAAACTCGAGACCGAATTATTTCATTCTTGCGTAACCCTTAACATTTCCACTATCTTTGACTCAGATTAGATCAGCCCTGTTCCAGTAGACTTCCCAGTGACCTTGACTTTTGACTATTCCCTGTCACCTTGACCTTTGACTGACTGTCTTCAAAATTAAATCTCTTCATTTTTGTTTTAGCCTGAACTATTCCTCAAAATTTAGTCGACATCAGACAAAAACTCATTTTGATGATCATTCCATGTGGCTAGACCTTTGACTTATTTTTCTCCAGAAGAAAATCCAACCTCTTGGCTGATCCTTTGCTCATCCGCAAAGTTTAATTCGATTTGCATAAAAAACTATTTTAATTATTTCGTTAACACAGACACGTGGGTTGAACTTTGATCTTGTCCCGTGACCTGGACCTTTGCTGACCAATTGTTCTCACTACTGATTCCGGTAGTTTTTGCCGAACCCTTAACAGTTCCACCAAGTTTGGTTCAAATCAGATCAACACTGTTCGAGCAGACCTTGCCCTGTGACCATGGCCTGTGACCTTTACCTGTTGTGACTTTGATCTCTGACTGATTGTTCTCAAAATTAAATTCTTTTTATTCATACTTTATCTCCAGCTTTTCCACAGAATCTTGGTCTAAACTGAATAAAAGTTGTTTAAGTTGACCCTGCCATGTGACCTGGACCTTTGACCTATTGTTCTAAAAAACAGTAGCTTTACTCCTTGACTGACTTTCAACACTTCCACCAGGTTTTGTTAAAATGAGAAAAAAAATGTTTGAGTTGTTTTCTTCGCGCGCGCGCGCGGGCACACACACACACACACACACATACGGGTAGAATTTTGATCTTGCTCTGTGATGGTGGCCTTTTACGGATAACTCTCACAACGGAATCATGTCAGTCTTGCCTTACGCCCAGCCCTCCCCCTACGATTGGTCTGAATTGGATAAAGCTGTTTAAGCTAATTTTCCTAGGTCAACGTTTAACCTGTCCCTGTGAACTTGACATTACCATATTAAAAAAAAAAAAAAAATCCGGTTAACCCATTTGCTTACCTTCAACCCTTACTCCATGTGTGGTTAAAACTGGAATAAAATTGTTTAAGCCATTTTGTTGGCTCACTCACACACACCCACATCCACCCCCCCCACCCACCCACCCACACACCCACACACACACACATGCCGACCAAAGTATAATACCAGCTCACGCTTCGAGGAGGCGGGTGTAACAAAACAAATAAAGCATGAAATGAACATAACATTAAGTTTATTTTTTATGCAAT
>JAGKTI010036287.1:0-11096 GCA_018397915.1 Birgus latro
AGCTTCCAACACAATGTTTAGTAGGGGTAGAGGTCACAGGGCCTTTTATAATGGGCGCAAAAGCGGCAGAAATGTAGAGGCATGACTGCGACGTGGTTCCACCTTGAAGGACGACAGTGAACTGAGATGTAAGTATCTCGGTAGCCAAGAGTTGAAAATGTCAGCAGCTAATGTATATGCTAAGAAATAAGTCGTAGGAAATCTAGACAATACATAATAAATTAGGTAGTTCCTTGTGAATATAAATATCACTCAGGCTTCTCCATTTCTTTCTTATATACATTTATATTACAAGAATAACTCATATGGCATATTTCATGGGGGAAAAAGCAGGGGAAATTAGCGAACGAGTGAAGGTTGGATGTTGCCAAGTGATAATTAGCCAATTCCAGGTGTATGGCATTATCAATTACCTTATTTTTTAAAATATATACTATTTTGTATAAGAGTAGGGCATAGGGCTCATTTCAATGGATGAAATCAGTGGAAAAATCCGGGGAAGATTTGCGTAGCGCAGAACGACTGAGCAGACGACACGAGAGGGTAATGGAGGGGAGGTAGGGAGGGGAGTCTAGAATGGGGGAAAATGGCTAAATTGTCAACAGTGGATGGGAGTACTGATGACATTAGCAGCTATGACTATTTTTGGACATTGGCAGTGCTGATAGATGATCCAAGTCACCATTTGATAGCCCGGGTGAATTCAAAACGACACAGAATCACAAAAGTGATGCCCCGCGGTATGATCCATTGCACTCGATGTCATGGAAGTGACGGCCCGCAGTTAAGGGGTTAACCCAAGAAATCTCTTCGACATATGGGTATGTCGCGATGTTTTGTCACAGCTACACCCATCAACATACGGGTACATCGCGCAATTGCAAGGGTCATAATTTCCACAATTTTCAAGTTTCATGGGCGATTTCTGGTAGGAATATGAGGGAGACCTTCTGCTACCTGCTATCAAGCGGGGATTCTGCCTGGCCTCACCTAACCCCCCTCCCCCCCACACTGGGCAATTCACCTGTTAGCAGTAAGCTGGCCAGTGAAGGTATGTTGCCCCAAGGTCTCTCCAATGACAAAATTCACGATGAAAGTGATTCCTGAGTTGGAAGACAAAGAAGTAAAGAAGCTAGAGCAAGAAACAAACAGAAGTGATGAGGTGTTAATGTCATAAAGGAAGGTGCCATATGTGGATGTGTTTGGTGACTGAACAATGCTTCTATTGGCTATATAAACGTGTGAAAACCAATATAGTCTGTTACTTCACATAAATTCGCACCAAATACATAAATAAATACGTAATTGAAAGCGGTTTGAATTAGTTAACCCTTCCATAGTTCGTTTTCTTTAGCCAGGTACCCTGAAAAAGAAGGAAAACGTAAGGTTGCATGACACCTGTATCAACACTTTTAAGCACAGGATCGCGATTTCTCTATGAATTTTCGATATTTCTCACCAGAAGCGAAGGTTTGAGCCAATGAAAAATTTTCCCAAAAATGCTTGGGATTTGGGGGTATCGTAGGTTGGAAATTGGTCGGGATGTGACTGGTTAAGGATTAACTGGGTTAAGTCTTCTTGCTGGGCATTAGTTTTGTTCTCCAATCAGTCCTTTCCACCTGTGAGCACGTGTCCCGGTTTGTCTGACTTGATCATATTCCAGGAGAACGTCATTATGAATTTTAGTGACATTAACCCTACCAGGAGGTGGATTACCAATTCTCTCTTATGATTCAATAATTGTGCCCTTACGAAATACCTTCTCCTTCTTAGTCGCATTAGTGAGTGGCAAGCAGATGGAATCCTCAGAAATTACTTTGACCAAATAAGGGTGACTGTTATGACTGACCCTAGGTTAGGAATAATGATAAGGTTAGTGCCTGGGTCTTGTCTTACAGAGACGGGCATAAACTTAGACTGATATGGGTCTACTTTCATTGTGGTAAGAAGATTAATTTGCGAGAAGTGTCGTGATGGGTTGGAGGGTTTGACTGGGTCAGCCTTAACTCTTTCGACTTTGTTCCTATGTCGGTGAATATGATTCACAACGTAAGGGGCGCTTCCCCATACCATGACTCTCCTTGCTCCATCCCACATGAGAGGAGCTTGACCTAGTACATCGCAACCTAGGAGCAGATCCTTATTAATATAAGGGAATCATTGTTTATGGATCTTCTCATCTCCAGCTCCAATTTCTGCCTGCAGCATTCCTAAAATTCTCAAATGGACGTCTGTGAGTCCTTGGAAACGAGGTGGGTTTCGCCGTGTATTTACTTCTCCCCCGATTAGCTGGACAGTTGATTCCTTAATTAGAGTATAGCTACTCCCAGTATCAACTATAGCTTTTACTATCTGTCCATTTATCACTACACTGATGGTGGGGGATGTATGACCACCGGTTACAGCAATATAACTTAAATAAAAAGCACCCATATTTAAAAAATTAACATTTCTAAAAACTGAACTGAAAGAAGCATAACAAGTTTTGATCTTCACTCAACATCTTTATTGTCCTTAAAATCAAATGAAATAAAATGTCCAAGATATTTAAAACATTTGACAACTTCCAGTCCGTCACCATTACGACTAATACTGTTAAGATTAAACTTATTCATATCATTAAAAGTCATGCATTATTATTTATCTTTAATAAGCAGGTTATGCTCATTAGTTTTTGTACAGAGCTTACTGTATAGGGCATCCATATCTTTTTGTCAAGCAGCCATCAGAACCAGGTCATCAGCATATGCTATAATATTTACTGTACCTTCCAAAGGCCAAAACTGCAGCCAGTCTCCATATCTCCAATCTCTTTAACTCGCCAAGTCCCGACCGGTTTTTTACCCAGCCTACCCCCAGGTCCCGACCGATTTTTGACTTTTGGTTTTTTGGCTGAAACTTTCGCTTTTGATAAGAAACATCGAAAATCCATAGAGAAATCGCGATCTTGAAGTTAGAAATGTTGATACAGGTGTCACTCAACCTTACATTTTCCTTCTTTTTCAGGGTACCTGGCTAAAGAAAACGAACTATGGAAGGGTTAACTAATTCAAGCCACTTTAAATTACGTATTTATTTTATTTATTTGGTACGAATTTATGTGTAGTACAAGTCTATATTGATTTTCACACAATAATATAGGCGTTTATAAGCACTGTTCACTCACCCAAAACCCCAGTACATGGCACCTTCCTTTACGACATTACCACATCATCACTTCTGTTTGTTTCTCCCTCTAGCTTCTTTGTTTCTTTGTCCTCCACCTCAGGAATCACTTTCACCGTGAATTTCATCATTGGAGAGACCGTGGGGCAACATACCTTTACTGGCCAGGTTACAGCTAACAGATGAATTGCCCATGTGTGGGGGGGAGTGGTGGGGAGGGGAGGTTAGGTGGGGCCAGGCAGTATCCTCGCTTGACAGCAGGTAGAGGAAGGTCTCCCACATATGCCTACCAAAAATCACCCTCGAATGTTGAAAAATGTGCACACAATGGGCCTTGCAATTGAATGATGTACGATGCACGTCGCTGGGTCTGTCCGCGGAAAAAAGTAGTGACGTGCATCGTACGTCGGTGGGATTCGGCGGGTTAAGGATAGAAAAGATGTAGGCTTGTTCACCAGGTGGATCAGTGAAAGGAGAGGAGAGCCAAAGGTGGTGGTGAACACTGAAATCTCCCAGAATGAAGATTTTGGAGAAGGGAGAAATGGACAGAATATGTTCCCCATCTGTAGAAGTAAGATGGTCAAAGAATTCAGATGAACCAAGTCACGAGGTGCAGAATGGCATTCCTCCGAGAAACTGCAAACAACATTTTCTTTCCACCCCAAAGTTAACTTTCATTGAACCTTTAGACTACACATTTATGTTCCTAACTATTATTCATTGTGTGTCCTGACACAGTCCTCATTGAAGTTGCTTGTAGCCTACAAGCTGGACTATTGTGCGTGATTATTGCATTTCTGTGCCCAGATAACAGTGAAATACGATGTTTTCCAATAGTGAAATCAAAGAAGTGCTTGTGGCTGGCCATTTTGGATGACAGGCTAGTGCTAAAGGAGGTGGTAAGATACAATAAATACACTTTAACCCGCCTAGTCCCCCTGACGTATTATGCACGTCACAACTTTTTTTTCACTTTAAGACCCACCGACATTCATCGTACGTCAGTCAATTGCAAGGTTCGTCGTTTGCACATTATTTCAAGATTCGTGAATGATTTTTGGTAGGCATATGTGGGAGACCTTCCTCTACCCCAAGTCAGACGGCAACACTGCCTGACCCTGTTCAACCCCTCCCCCCTCGGTGGGTGCGCAATTTTCTCACAACTCACCTGTTAGTAGTGACGTGGTCAGTGTAAACACATAGCACCATGGTCTCTCTGATGACGAAATTCAAGGCAAAAGTGATTCCTGATGTGGAGGACAAAGATTATGTGCCACTAGAGTTAATAATGAACAGAAGTAATGAGAAGGTAACATCGCCAAGTTAGGTGCAATATGTTGATGTATTTGGTAAGGGAACAACGCTTATGTATATTGCCTATATTATTATGTGAAAAACAATATACTCTTGTACTACATATAAATTTTTACCAAATAAATAAATATCAGCTACGACGCTGTGTGGTTTTGGTAAAGTTTCCCTCGCATAAGGATCGTATTTTATGGAGCATGGCATGATAAAAAACGGTAGTCAGGTGAGGGATCTCTTACCTGTTTAGAATATTTTTCACTTCAGGTGAGCGCTTTCTCGAAGAAATTTCGATGTTTCTCACCAAAAGCAAAGGTTTGAGCCAAAAAAAAAGACAAGTTGAAAATCGGTCAGGTTCTGGAGGTGGGTTGGGTAAAAGCGCAGTCGGGACTGGGGGGGTTAAAGTGTGTAGTTTTTACCTTTCAAAGAAAAAAAAAAAAGTAATGGCCAAGGACAGCAGCAGCAGTGACAGTGATTATACTCAGTCCAGCGATGATAAGCCCAGCAGTTATAAATAGCTATGGTTAAGCTGTAGGGCATGGTAATGATCGCAATTTCTGGCAATGTCATTTACCTTGCTTATGCACTGTTATACTTTGACTACAATAAAACTGTTATCCTTCTATCACATCTCTACTTCGGTTTTGGATTATTTACTTCACGCTAATAACCCTGCTACAGGGAGGCATCTTGACATGGTGGCGGGGCTTGAAGCATGGTTGGCTGTGCCACCTACTTTGGAGGCATGCCTGCCTTTGTAGGGTTCAGCATTTGTTGGCCACTTGGACCAAGGAGCCCCTACATCACTAGTGGAGGAGGCCTGCTTGTGTTGTTAGTCCCTGCCCATTTGCCATCTAGGGCGGGACTGTTGCCTCCCCACATGTTTGCCATGTGTGGCGTCCTGTAATACTGGGAAATGGGGGTCCTGGAGGTTGAGTGATGCTGCACGATGTGCCCTGGAGCTAGCAATACATCTCTTCAGTTCTTTACTCTGGCTAGATGGGCGTCCTTGTTGGGCCCGACAAGGTCAATCAGCTGGTCATGCGCTGGCTAGGTTCAAGTGGGCACTGGGGGGCCTTGTGGCTCCTATCGTCCTGGAGTCACCCTTGCCCAGGTCCCCTAGTGGTTACCTGCATATACTCTCCTGCTACCTCTGGGGCCGCCAGTGGTGTTGTCCCTTGTCCCTGGCATATGACCTCCCCTCGTTAGGCTCCATGGTGGGTGGAGAGGTGAGGGAATTAAGTTTATTCTGCTGTAATATGGCATGTCATAATAAAAATTTGGCTGACAACTCTGGCTCTGTCCCTGGACACTCTGTTATTGCCACCTTGGAGCCTTACCAGGTCTCTTGTGAATGTCCTTCTCTGGCCCAGCTTTCAGACTGGGAGACTTTCATGTCAGGTTGGTGCAGCTCTGGGATTGGGCTTAGACGAAGCAGTGCCTACAACCTATGCAAAGTATCTAGTGCTGAAGCCCTCATTGGGTGGGTCAGTGCTAGAAATGGATATTTTCAATTTGCACTGTGCTATTGTTGCTGCTTGTGGGAGGGAACCTAGGATATCTACTCAGTGGGATGAAAGGATCCTTCTTGAGGTATCCTCCGCAGTGGAGAGTTCCCAGTTACTGGCCCTGACTTCCATTTCTGGTACTGGTGGTTTCTGCATCCCACACGTTACATTCAATCAATGTAAGGGTTTTTCGCGTGATCTCCTCCGATACTCAGAGGAAAGACTGTTGGAGGAACTGCAGTCGTCAGGTGAGGTGAAGGTTGAGCGCCTTCAGAAGAAGATTTATGGTATTTTGACCCCAACTCCTACCTTGTTCCTGACTTTCGAGATATTAAAATTGCCTAGATCTGTAAAATTAGCATGGCCATCATTTTCTGTGAAGCTGAATGTGCCAACCCCAAAGCGCTATTTCCACTGTCAAGGTTATGGGCATGTTAGCCGATTTTGCCGCCGTGTACAGGCTGGCCTTCCTGGTGTTTGTGTGTCTTGTGGCGACTCAAGTCATGCCAGTGACTGTCCAGGACCCCTTAAATGCTACCACTGTGGAGGTCGTCATGCTGTATCTTCTAGAAAACTGCCCTAGATACTGCCTGAAAAGGAGATCTTGACTATTCGCACGAGTGAGAAGGTTTCATTTCCAGAAGCAAAGAAGAGAGCCCAGACTCTCTTCTTTCAGTCCTGGGCTACTTATGCTTCTGTCCTTTCTGGAGCACCTGTGCAACGTTCGATGTCCCAAAAGTTGCCTCTACCCATTAAAGTGCTGTAGTCCATTCCAGGATGCTGTCCCCGGAGATAATAATGCACATGAGAATGGTGCTCACCCACACTCTATTCCGACTATTTCTACCTCCACTGCGATGGCTAACGGCTTGCACACTTCTGTGGTGGTGGCAGATGTCCACATTGACCAGACTCCTTCTCCCATCTTACCCAGTACGGCCGAGTTCCATCTGAACCTGGCAAACGACACTTTTGTTCATCAGAATCCTCTGAAAACGAAGACCGGCCACCTAATGTCTGTGTTGTTGACCCGTCTGTCGACATCTCTCCTGTTCCCTCTGTCCAGCAGGCTAAGGGATCTAGCCAGGTGACAGCTGAAGCTGATGGTTCAGCTCTGGTCCGGTCCCCATCTTGGGATGTTGTTGGACAGCTCGTTGGTGCTTCAGATCTGAAGCATAGGATCCCCTCCTCAAATGATTTGAGTCCTGTGGACTCAACTTCCACTTCTGGGACATCTGATGAGGACACTAGCCGTCCTATATCTCGAAAGGTGGCTCACAAGCCACCTTCCAAACAAACTGGTATCCCCACTTCAAGGAGTGTTGTAAAACTTACTTCTTCATTTTCACGTTTGCCTTCGGATGTTAGACAGAGGGTGTGGGTTTCTAGTGCTGGACAGGCTCCCCAAAGGGCTTTCACAAGAATCAATCCAAACCCGCTCGAGAGGCAAGGTTGTCCCGCTTCTTAGCCTGATTCCTTCTTTATTATGGATATAATGGCATTCTCAGCCAATATACTACAATGGAATTGTCGAGGGGTGTGTGGTAGTTGGGAGGAGCTGTGGACCTTCCTGACTTATTCCCCTTTGTGCGTGTATCTCCAGGAGACTCTTGTAGGTTTGCCACTCCCCACGCACCACCTGGGTGTGATGCTTTTTACTCAGCGCCAACCCAGGGTCCTGTTGGGGGTGGTGCTGTTTTGCTGAGAGCCGACATCCATCACTGGCCAGTCCACCTCCAGTCTGACCTCTAGTGTGTTGCTGTGCGGTTGTATGCCCACTGCTGGTATACAGTTTGTTCCATTTATTTACTACCCAACACAGTAGTCGGTAGTCGGTAGGGTGGAACCTGAGAACCTTCTTGTCCAGTCATCTGCATCCTTTCTCCTCTTGGGGGACTTTAATGGTCGCCATCCTTTGTGGGGTGACTGTCTTATTAACCAGTGTGGCATCCTTATTGGAGGATGAGGATCTTACCCTATTCAATACTGGGGCATTTACACATTTTCACCCCCAAATGGGTTTATTTACTGCAATTGACCTCTCTGACTGCTCTCCTGATTGTCTCCTGGACTTTACTTGGGAAGTTATGGAGGATCTCCATGGAAATGATCACTTTCCCATCCTCCTTACTGCAACGGTATCTAGTCCCTGTTCTCGTCTACCGAGATGGAGAGTGGATAAGGCAGATTGGTCCCTTTTCTCTTCCCTGATTTCTGTTAAGGTCTCAGTTGAAAACTTTCCGCATATTGATAAGGCTGTTTCATTCTTTACCTCCGTACTGCATTCTTCTGCCCTACTTGCTGTTCCTAAAGCCTCTAGCATGTATCGCTATCGACCTGTCCCATGGTGGAATGAGGATTCCAGTGTTGCTATACGTGCTAAGAAGTTAGCTTTCTCCCATTATCGCAGATGCAGAACAGAGCATAATCTTGTCAAGTTCAGAAGGGCGCGGGCTAAGGCTTGTTGGGTACTGAAACAAGCTAGGTGGGACTCTTGGATGGCTTATGTGCCATCTGTAAACTCCAAGATGCCAGTGTCTCAGGTGTGGAAGAGGGTGCAAAAGATTCCGGGAAAATTTACTCAAGGCAGGTCTCCTGTGCTGATGTCTAATGGTGAGCCTGTTGGTGAGCCTGCAGCTGTGGCTGATATTTTTGGATCTGCCTTTGCTGAGGTCAGACAGAGAGGTAGTAGCTCACCAATTTTTACCAGACAATGGGAGACTGAGGAAGCAAGGGTGCTGGACTTCCTTTCAGGGACTGTAGAGTCAAACAACCTCCCTCTTTCTTATCGTGAAATCCAGTCTGCCCTTTCCCTTTGTCACGACACCTCACCGGGGCCGGATGATATTCCCTATGCAATGCTTCGGCACCTGAATGATGATACACTGTCTTTTCTCCTAAGCCTTTTTTCTAGAATCTAGAAGGAATCTTCCCTTCCCTCCTCTTGGCGTGAGGCTATTTTCCTGCCATTCCAGAAGCCGGGGAAGGCAGGTTGCAGTCCCCTGGAGTATCGGTCAGTTGCCTTAATATCTTGCCTTGTGTAAATCATTTTTGAAATTGAACAACACTTGCCTAATGTATTTCCTAGAAAGGAGTGAATGTCTCTCTCCATGTCAGTCTGGTTTTCGAAAATGTTGCTCAACAACAGATGTACTAGTCTGTCTTGAGGCTGCAGCATGTGTTGCTTTTGCAGCATCTGGTGTGCATTTCCTTTGACCTAGAGAAGGCATATGATACTATATGGTGGTTTGGTATCTTCCAGCAACTCCATTATTTTGCTTTACATAGCAGGCTGCCTCTATTTATATTAAATTTTCTGCATGACCCTTCATTCAGGGTTAGGGTTGGTATCACCCTGTCTCTTTCGTACCCTCAAGAGGAAGGGGTGCCTCAAGGAAGTGTCCTCAGTGTGACCCTTTTTGCTCTAGCATTGGACGGTATTGTGTCTTCAATTCCAGAAAGGGTGTCGGCCTCACTGTATGTTGATGATTTGGCTCTATGGTATTTTGCTTCCCAAATGCCAGTGGCTGAACGTTGCATGCAGCTCGCTCTGGACAGGGTCTCTCGGTGGGCCACCATGCAGAACTTCCGTTTCTCCCGACAAAGATGGTGGCCTTGCATTTTTGCCACTTGAGAGGTGTTCACCCAGACCCAGACCTCCACTTATATGGCCATAGTGTGTGCTGTGTGGACGAGACAAGGCTCTTTGGACTTGTTTTTGACAGGAGACTGACGTGGGGTGCCACATATCCATTCATTATGGCTATCGTGCTTCCGTGCCCTGTCTCTCCTATGGACTCTATCTCATTGGTCTTGGGGCACTGGCAGAACCATCCTGCTCCGCCTTTACCATGCCTTAGTAAGGAGCATATTCTTCTATGGGTGTATGGTATCCTCTTCTGCTACTGAGGCAAGGCTGCGGCCACTAAATTCTGTCCATCATGCTGGGACTCGTCTGTCAACTGGGGCTTTCTGGTCTTCCCCGATCGAAAGTCTATTGGTTGATGCAAAGGAACAACCCCTGGATCTCCGCCAGCAGTCCTTAATGGTGCAGTGTTGGCACCACCTTCACCGTCTTCCAGCCTCACTGAGTTGTAAGGTGTCTCTGAGGTTGCTTTACTCCTCTTTCATAACACCCACCCTTCCTATCAACAGCCGTTTGGGTACAGAGCTAGGGCTGCCATGGGGGAGTTG
This sequence comes from Birgus latro, assembly GCA_018397915.1. Lineage (NCBI taxonomy): Eukaryota > Metazoa > Arthropoda > Malacostraca > Decapoda > Coenobitidae > Birgus > Birgus latro. The sequence goes on from JAGKTI010036287.1 coordinate 10,176, forward strand.
GGTGTTCAGTCCTTCCTTGTTTGCCCTATGCGTGTCCCCCGGGTGGTTCCCTGGCTTCTCCCAGAGGTACAACCATGTGATTACTTCCTTGAAAGAAAAGCCTCCCGTTCCTCACAGGCAGCTTTGTCCTATTTTTCAGAACACGCCTCTACTCACAGCGACTCAGTCCCTGTATATACTGATGGCTCTAAATCCCTTGTGGGGACAGGCTTTGGTGTCATTTTTTGTAATTTAAGCCATGGTGGAAGTCTCCCTTCTTCTGCATCTGTTTTTACCACTGAATTTACTGCCATTTTAGTCGCAGTTGAATTGATTTTTAGTTTTCCTTTAGCTTCTTTTACCATTTTTAGTGACTCAGCGAGTGTCCTACAAGCTTTGTCTCGTGGCTTCCGATCACATCCCCTAGTCCTGTCTGTCTTGGAGTGGCTTTACTTATTATGTAGGCGAGGATACTCTGTACAACTGTATTGGGTCCCTGCACATGTGGGGGTCATGGGCAATGAGCGTTCTGACTCTTTGGAGAGAGCTGCTGCCTCTCGCCCTTCCTCTCCTCATTTCCATGTCCCGTGTGAGGATTTATGTACAGCCACTGTGGAAGCTGTCCGTTATTGCTGGCATAGGAGGTGGGATGCAGTAGGGGCAAACAAATACTCATTGGAACCTGGGTGATGGAGGGTATGTGGGACTATCCCGACAGTGACAGTGGGAAACAGCTTTAGCCCATCTCCGGATTGGCCACACTAGGCTGACTCATGTTTTTTTTTAATGGAGAGAATGCCCCCTCCCTATTGTTATGACTGTCTGGTTCCTCGACTGTGCGGCATCTTCTTGTGGAATGCCCCAGTCTTGGGGACCTTCATCAGTTGTACCTTTCCGGGTGCCAAGCCGGCAATGGATCGTACCTTCTCTCCTCAGTGCTTG
>JAGKTI010036288.1:0-11096 GCA_018397915.1 Birgus latro
AAGTATAGACGAAAGTAACATTACCACATACTGAGGGAGTAGGAATGGGGACGAGGCGTCTGCAGGAACACTGATGGATGTGAAGGTCGATGTGACGTACTGCCGTTTTTTTGGTATGGTCTGAAGTCCGTACTCGTATATAGCAGTGAAAAAATAAAAATTAAACAACAGGGTGTGGGCAGAAGCAAACACATGCAACGGCATAGTACCAGCACTCATGTTCTTTGTCCACAACAGTATGGGATTAAACCCAAGACTGAGCATGCACATCACAAATTGGGTTCCATTTTGATCAAACCACCGCAGATGGTTATTCAATATTTATAATACAAATTAACACAGATAAATATGTAAAACCTAAAACAACAATAATATGAGAGAAATTTGGCTATGCAGGTGACGCTACTAAATACTGTTTTCAAGCAGCGACAGTACAGTATTAATCAGAAGCACATCCAGCCAAGTGTGTAAGAAAAAAAAAGTAGTATACATGTGCAAACCTTAATATTGAATTGTTAGGGATTGTTATGGAGTGGTAATTCAGTGGAGTTTTTACGTGAATACAGCATAAACAGCGAAGCTGGCAAAGCTAATATGTAACCTCAGTAAAAGGTCAGATATACAAGAAAATGGTACATTCATATAGCAATGTAATTATAAGAAGAACGGTAATTACGGACATTGGGTGACGCAGGCATTATGGAAAATTTTAATATAAGTACCGTCGCTAGGCAAAGTAATTCTTTTGTGTAAAGGAAGAAGAAGATCAGTCACTGTGAATATGAAGAGAGAGAGAGAGAGTGTTGCATACTGTCTGTGGAAATGAAATAGACAGACGTTTTCTCAGCAACATCATTGGACACGCGAGAAAGAATATTCCCCGTGCGTTCGAGACGTGTTGTCAAAAGTTATTAGAAGAGGGGGATGCGAGGCTGGAACGTAGCCATCTCCCCAAAACCGTATTGATGTAAATATATGGCGGCTTCATTACCTCCTTCATCATAAATCAGATGTTGGATGGGTGATGGGAGAGTGGGGGTTGTCTTTAGGTTTGGAGAGACTGAGGGAGACAAGGATGTAGGGACAGGAGAGGTTGGAGAGGACAAGGAAGCATGGATAAAAGAAAGTGGAGGTAACAGAAACGGAAAGATAGGAGGGGTGGAGAACACAAGGATGGAGGAGTGCGAGAGGGTGAAGAAAACAAGGATTCAGGGGTAGGAGAGGGTGGAGGAGGCAAACCAGAAGGGGTAGGAGAGAACGGGAAAGACAAAGCTGGGAGTGCAGAGGATGGCTGGGGAGTCTGGAATGGATGGGTAAGAGAAGACGGAAAGGATGACTTGTTGGTGCCTGAATATATACAGGTCATTAATATAGTATCTTAACACAAGAGGATCAACAGGTTGACAGTGGTTACTCTTGACAAGCACCAACACACTACCAAGCCTAAGCAAGACTGGAGTGAAATGTTGGCACAGAGGCACTACCGTCGAGCTTCAAACTCTTCCGGAGAGTCCTATCACGGCGTGCCTTGAGCTACACTGGACATGGTAGAGCTCAGCTCACCCACACCAGCGACCCGCTTACCTAGAGCGGGCTGGAATACTGATAATTTTCACTGGGGACTGAAGGGTGTGAAATATTACAGAATATTTTATAATACTGCATATTATTATACTAAATATTATAATTTTCAGTACTGATGTTTTGTAAGGAAGGTGAGTATGTATGGGGTGAGGGCATGTTGGGTGCCGATGAATGAAACGAGTTTGCAAGGAGCGAGTTTGTATAGGACGGGTTTTCACTGGGATGTTTTCACCAGCTACCAAGCAGCCAACACAATAGCACTTGCTATACCATCTCATTGGACCAAAAATGCTATGGCAATAGGAAGATGGATGAAAGGAGACTGCTTCAGGAGAGGAAACGATAAATAGAACACGGATTGGCGAGAAGATGCTTATGTCATCACGGAAAGCAAATGAACAACATTTTTTAGCCACACCAGTACTTGTAACAAACCCTTTGTCGATACTGAATTAGAGACTTATACAGTATCGGCAAGAGGATAGTAATTTACACAGATGTATACTGTGATAAACATCAATTAGAAGGGCATAAAGTAAAATTTACATCAAACTAACGTTAAAATCGTTTAAATCAAATCACACCAACCGTCTCAGGAGCCATGCCAAAAATACAATATATTTTGGAAAATTCGTAGTATGATATTTACTCACACGATAAATCATACTTGTTAAAAATCATGTGCACATATCTGAGATATTGGTAGCTATTGTACACTCTCATTCAGTCCACGTTCCAGTGTTGTACTGACTTTTGAGATAACCATACCTAGTTAGTTTATAGTCCACAGTACATCAGGGCTGCACTGAATAACAAAAGCTGAACTGTCTAATCATCGTTTTCTTAGCATATATATTTAGTCGATTTTCTGTTGTCAAAAAAATCACTCGTTCCAAAGATGCATACAAGAAGAAAGTGCACTCAGAGAATGTAACACTAGCACCCTTCATTCGGTTTAATGTCCGGGTATTTGCTTGCGATGGGTGCTAATAGGAGTTCAGCGTCTATTCCTCCCCCTGTTTGTTCCAGTAAACTTGATATGACCTATTCTCCCTTTCAGTGACTGCCTTATTCCCTGGTGGTATTCCTTTCCTGGTAGAATCTGTAGTACCTAAGGCAGTGATACTTGTACCTTGTGTCTGAAGCCACTCAGATAACTCTATATTGGTATACAATCTATTGAGACTAATAATCCTACCTCTAAGGTCGACAGAGACTTGTAACTGACTTACCAAGGATTGACTGTTGGGACTATACCGCATATGCAGTGTCGTCCTGGCTCTCCAGATGGTTTACCTGAATATACAGCTGTCATAAAGGTAAATGGCTAACAGCATTAGTAGATTTATACAGGAGGTCTAAGGATACAGGTCTGCTCTTTTTGTTCTGTCTGAATCCTATTTATGTTCTATACCAATACAATGTTTCATCAATGGTCACCTGGCTCTAACACTGAACAACATCGAATACTGAAAAGATCCCTGATTGCTGCAAACCAAACATGTACCCATGGTATCAATGTTGTCGAAAGTTATGTTGGTATGTAAGAAACCAAACTGTTGTACTGACATAACAGCTCCAAATACTGGGTGATCAATCCCTTCCATGAACAGACGTTTATAGCAATATTTATTTTGTCCCAACAAGCCTCTTGCATAGAGCAGGCCAAAACAGCTTTTTAATTCTATGGAATCAGTCACCCTGATGTGTGTTGGTATTTCAGTGTTATCTGAATTAGATATTTCGGTTATTATCACTTTGAATATTCATACTAATATGGGACACAATATCATCAGTCATATCAGATGTTATAAACTCCCATGCCATTATTCTGTATTAGTTTGCAGAGGCACTAACATATCATAACCCACCACTTAATACAGTAGTTAGAAACATTAATATGCTGTTAAAATGTAATATAGAGCCTTGAGGAAAGCCGTGCCTAAATTCGAGAGAGCTGGAGGAAAAAGCAGTGGAAATTCTAGATAGGGAATGTCACACACAACACAATATGACGTCACAGAAACTACACAACACACCTGATGGAAATCACCACACACATACATACTCATAAGTTAACATTGCAATTTTTGTTAGAAACATTTAGCATGATTTGGAGCACACTCGCAGACAAAAATAAAATTGACTCATCATTTAATTTTCTTCAAGGCCGTACCATCTGCTGCTTTAAGGACTGGAACGAGCTTGGTAACACCTAAACACACTTAGAGTTTGGAGGAGAGTAAGAAAGGTGCATGCATCATCACCTAAGAATGTAACCGCCTTGATGCATGCTGCATAGTCACAGCTCTGTTGATCAAGGCAGAAATATTATTTCAAACAGATTTTATCTTAGTCACCACATCTGCAGAACTGTGGTGCCACAAATACCGTCGTCCAATATGTTTATTAAGTGATATTTCAGTTAATCTTGGGAAGAACGACAATGTGAATAAATTACAAGGATAGCTGTAACCTCGTCATCCTCCATTCCCTAAGAGATGTCATAAGTACCATATTTGTGTCCTACTGACTGGCATAATACAGTCGCAGTGACGATGGTAGCCTAAATTTAGGCAGAGTGAGGTCATACTGTAAAGGGTTATCGCACTTTGAAATGGTCTGGTTCAGGTTATCAGGCTCGTTTGTGCATCTTCCTTTTTTTATGTACGGAGGAAGGAACAAAAGAGTAGAAGCCCGCAAGATTGTTCTTTCCAAGAAAAAAAATAAAAACAACAAGGAGCCAAATTCAAGATCCACTCATTTCGAGATGCTTGAACACACTGCATCTGAGAGACTGGAGGTCATAGTCGGCAGGAAATACAGAAGTAGACAGTTTCAGAGTTGACCCGTTGCACACATGAAGGACTGGGAGTAACGGTTGACTCTTGCATTAGAAAACTGGACAGAAAAGGGATGAGAGTGTACTGGTAGACTGATGTTACGCACCCACTAGTGGCGGAGGGATGCAAGCAGACAGTTCAGAGGAGCAGTGACCATTGAAGTAGCGATAGAAAAGTGATTAAGATGCAACAGTGCAGCAGAGAGACAGAGGTTGAAGGGAGCCAGTAAGTAAAGCAGAGTTAATTAAACAAAAAAAGCTTTTGCCTCCACCGTGGTGAGAAGAGCTGTCTGGAGGAAACCTCCCCATACATGAGGGTTGCACTCTACACAGGGGAAAATAAGACCTCTGTATAAAGTCAACAACTGCGTATTGGTAAAGAAAATACAAAGTTAGCTTAGCACACCTAATCTCTTGGGAGCAGATTACATGTAATAGTATCGTTCCAAGATAAGTCCCGAGAGAACGAAACCTCACGTATGTTCAAAGCTGCAGGATTGAGTGGGATATTGTTAAAAATTAGAGGACACTCCTGCGGAATTTTTTATTGGGTTGAAAGTTGTGTGTATGTGTGTTTGAAGGAGTAGAAATTTTGGGTAAGCATTAGCCTCTGTTTGTATGGAACACTATATTATGTTTTTGAGGCAACAGTTAATCGAAATATTATGTGAAGTAAGAGCTCAGATGAGTAATTTGAGATGCATACTGCCTTCGAATTAAAGTACTATTCTATGTGATAATCCACTTATCGTGGTACAGTACATCCAACAGCATCGGTTGAATTTGACAGTCTTGTCAAGACAAGTCCATTCTTTATCCATGATGTAATATACAGTATATTGAAACTTAGTGCGTCAGTGCTAAGGTCGGAAAGCAATTTCAGCTTCTTATGTTTTTTTTTTCGAAATAAAATTTCCAGGAAATACTTGCACTCAGTAAATGGAAGCCGAAGTTTCCCGTAATGCCCATCCCAAATGGAATAACTCAGGAAGCAAGCGGGATGTTCTGCTTCAGTCAGTTGTTCCATGTTTATTATTTAACCCGCCGAGTGCCAGCAGGCTTTGGACCTTCATGGAGCCGTGGTGCCAGCCATTTTTTTTTCTGCTAGATAGGTTAGAAATGATGAGAAATCACGCAGAACAACCATAAAAGTACTCATGAGGATGATTCTCCCTGACCAGGTGGCTGAAAACCTCGAAGTAATGCCCATAGACTTTATCGGCCGCCTCCGACACCCATTCACGTAGGAGATTTTCGTTTTCTTCATCGGTAACTATGCTATTCGAACCAAAACCACTCTTGTTGGGTATACAGATGATATAGGAAGGCCTACATAGGCCTAGAGAGGCGCAGGAATATTCCTACCGATTTTTTGGCCTGTACTTTGAATTTTTGAATTTTGGCAAATAAATCACGTTAGTACATGTATACATCAATGGCACTGTTTGTGCATATAGGAGCACACGCACATGTACAGTACGTCAATGGCACGGGACGGGTTAAGAGTTCGATACAGAGATACACACGCTGAATGAAAAGACAGCATATCTACAAGACACACATGGAATCATGTTAATAACACTGCCACATTTTATCTGGAGTGAGAAATTTTCAGTTAAATAAGTATACAGTGTGTTTCAGTATCAAACTTGGTAGAACATTAGGTTTGGAAAATGGGAAGGGTGCATTCTCTTTACCATTTTGTTTTGTGAACTTGTTCATAAATTATCTTTCTTTTCTAGTGCATTATGCACTATTAGGAATACAATTTTCATCTTACAGCCATTCCTTCTTCATAAGATTTCTTCATATTCTCACTGATTCTCCATTATCTAGTACCATTTCTTGCTAATTCTATTCGGTACAGTCGTTCTTAGTACCCTATATTGCCGTAACTTTTATATACGAGAGGATATCTAGCAGCAGTTTTATCAATCAGTCACACTGTAACAACCTTCACATACAATGTGTTCCACATTAATGAAACCCCATCAGGTGCTTCACTGTAGCTCTCTAAGGATATTCACATGCTAAGTGCTTCATTCTGCCAAAAACTCATTATAATAGCATCTACTCTATCAAGTTCTACAGTACTTGGTTTTCAACTTACTCTTTCCTTTTTACTGAGTTATATATATTTTACACATGTATCTTCAAAGGAATATCAAACTTCCTTTTTCCTCTCCATTACTCACTTCGATCCTGTTCCTTCACAAGATTTATCTTCCCCCAGTTGTCTCAAACACACTTTGAATCAGTATTTTACCCCCCCCCAGTGGGAGCTGCCAGGCCGAATGGAGGGGATGTGTATCAAAATGATCTGGTGAGCCAGATCAGAGGGGGTGAACTCCCCCCTCTTTACCCTTTTAGGGAAGAGGAAAGGGCAGCCCATGCTGGAGGGGTCACCAGTGAGGGTCCAGACTAGATGGCTCCCTCCCCACTGGTCCTGAGGGTGGCTAGTAGTGGTTTTCTCCAGCCGAAGCCTTTGGAGCTGCATTACCCTCCCATGTGTCTGTTGTGTGTGGTGTCCTGTAATACTAGGAAACAGGACTCCTGGGGGTTGAGCAATGCTGCAAGCTGTGCCCTGCAGCTAGCAACACACCCCTTTGGTCCATTCTTCCAATTAGATTGAGCCCGACCAGGTCAATCAGTTGGTCACTTGCTTGCCAGGGTCAAGTAGGCACTGGGGAGCCTGATGGTTTCTATTATCCTGGAGTCATCATTGTTCTGGTCTCCTGGTAGTTACCCACCCGCTACACCTGGGGCTAACAGGTGCTGTATACCCTGGCAATGAACCTCCCCTGGTTGGACTCCATGGTGGGTGGGTGGGTGGGGGGAGTGAAGGTGTCTTTTTGCTGTATGGATACAGCAACTTCCAACCCAATACAGGCCTAACCAATATCCGGGAGTTTTGAGTACCAGTGGGAGTGTTCGGTCAGCGAGTATGTCGGATATTGAAGCAATTTTCCCTCTAAGACACTGAAGAAAAGCCAGAGATGCATTCCAGGCCCAAACCCAAACTCTTGTATACCTTATTCAATAGAGTGTGACACAGAAACACCATAGGTAATGCTATTATCCTCATAAACAATGCTATTGCTAAAAAATGAGGCATCAAACATCACATGCAGGAAGGTGCTCAGGCTACTAGATGCAGCGGGAGTGAGAGAGTGGACGAGCAGTCCAGACAGGCGGGGGTCAGAGAGGGTGTGGAGACGGGGAAGGAGACAAGAAGGGGTGGGAGAGGGTGGGGGGTCAGGGAGGGAGACAAGCTGGGGTGGGGCAACAGGGTGGGAGACAAGCATGTGTAGGGGAGGGTGGGGGGACGTGGAGGGATACAAGCAGGCGTGGGAGAGTGTGGGGAGGGGGACTTGGAGGGAGACAAGACAGCCAAACTGCCATACTACCCCTCATCTCGGTCTGTCTGTCTGCCTGTCTCTCTCTCTCATAAGACACACACACACACACACACACTCAAGACAACCCGAGGGTGGGGGAGGGCAGGGGTACAGAGAGGGAGACACGCCTGGCAGTGCTGAGTGTGGTGGGGGATGGAGGAGGGACAGGTGGAGAAAAGACGGGATGGAGGGAGGACGGAGAGCCATGTCGCCACATCCCGTTCAGATGTGCTTTTTTCAAATCTAGGGAGAAACGGAGTGTTCGGACTAGCGAATCGGCGGTCACTCGGATTGTGGGAATGTTCCCCCATTTCTTTGTTCAGTCTAGCAAATCGACCTTTAGCGATGCACCAGACATCGCGGTATGCCTGTACCTTGTCCTTCTGTTGATGATGCTGGATGATCTTGCTCTGGCTTCTCTGTGATGGCCACATTGGAGCCGTATGTCCTGCTAACCACCGCCATGCTGCTATCCGTCAGTGTGCTCGGTGCCCTATTCAGTCTTGAGTAATGTTAATGAGATGATGCCTGGTGTTTCTCAGCCCATCTCGTCTGCAAATTATATTGTTGTCTGTAGTTGTGCTGGGCAGGATCTGTGTCAGCAGAATATTTTTCAAATAGATTATGCTCTCGTTTGGGCCTGTGGTACTACTCTGAAGGTGTCCCTCATGTTGTTGATGCTACCCCGAGTGAGCACCTTCAGGCCGTTCAAAACATTGATAGCTGTAGTCTCCCTGTCTCATGCTGTCCTCTTGATTTTCTCAGTCTCGTGGAACTGTTTATGCCGCCATGGAATTTCTTGGGTATAACTTAGTAGTCCTTCAGCAGGAATTAGCTGATTAGGGTGTGGTGAAGATGAAGCGTATCCATAAGAAGGTTAATGGTGTGTGGTGAAGGTGGAGCATATCCATAAGAAGGTTAATGGTGCTTTATCTGCAACACTTACCCTCATTCCTACATTTGACATGGTAGGCTTGCCTGATGATTTGATTGCTGCTTGGCATTACTAGATAGTGAAGCATTATGTGCCTCTACCCAGATGTTGCTACTTCCAGCATTTTGATCATGTCAGCCACATGCACATGTGCCTTGCTAGTGGCCTACCAAAAATCTTTGTCAATCATGGGGGTGTCCATGAGGATCTCGAGTGTTTCTACCCCTCTTCCTGTGTTCACTGTGGAGAGTCGCATCCTGCATCTTGAAGGCCTGTGAGAGGTAAAAATTTGAAACGGAGGTCCTCTAACGTCATGCCAGGAAGGAAATTCCATTCCAAAAGGCCAAGACAAAAGTTACGTCCATGTTCCCCCAGCAAGTGGTTACATATGCATCGCTCGTGTCAAGGCCAAATCTTCCAGTTGTTACTTTTGCAGTGTCATCATAGTGCTCAGTGTTGCTGCGACTTCATTGCTTGCTGAATGTGCTCGCTCTTCTTCTGCAAATGTCTACTATGTCATCTGTGACTGTTGTAACTGGAACTGCTGGTGGTGATTCTCATGCATCATCGCACCCATTATGTACTAAGTCTTCTCCAGAGGTTGAGTCAACTTCTGCCTGTTATGCAAAGCCAGATAATGCTGTATCATGGGTGGTATCCAAGTCTACCAATTGCCATGGGTTGCACATTCCTCTCGCTCAAACTGGGTCCTCTATTGTACCCAAGCATGGGTGGGGTCTTACAAATCACTTTTTGTAGACGATCCACCAAGTAAGCTTCCTACCAGGACAACCAGTCAAGGGTAGCTTAACAATGCAGCTTTCGGAGGTTCCTCTACCATGGATGTGGTAGATACTGTTGGTGCGAGGGCTGCAGTAGCACCTACCGTTTCTTTTAGCAATGTACTGGCGCCCAGTCTTGTACCTCCTGCCCCGAGAGCCAATCCAGTATGATCTGGTAAAAGAAACTGTACTATTAAACGACCTGTAAGGCCTCCATCAAACGTTCCTCGTCCAGGTGGGTAAGTGTCCCTCCCACTAAGGGGTTAAAGTAACCAATTGTGTCTTATCCACAGTGGAACTATAGGGGTGTTATTAGGAGGAACTTCAACTACTCCTCTCCGAGTTTCATCCCTTCTGTGTTTGCCTTCAGGAAATTATGGTTGGAAACAGGCCTCTTCCCGCTCCTATAGGATATATAGCTTTCTAGTCACCACCTCTTGTAGACTGTGGCTCACGAGGTGGCTGTGCTATTAAATGCTTTACAAATATCTTATCCACTGCATAAATCCAGTCCTCCCTAAAGGTTGTAGCTGTTTAGTTATACCTGGAGAGGAATTACATATTCCTGTAGCCTTTATTTACCTCCTTCTGTACCTGGCTTGCATGTCAATGTTGATCACCTTATCAAATTTCAAGGCCACATGTTCTCTTAGGTGACATGAATGGGCGTCATGCTTTGTGGCGCGATAATCTATGTAGCTCCCGTGGTTATCTGGCATCTTTGACTGAGGATTTAGATCTGGTTCTTCTGCCAACTGTTGACCCGATGCATTTTCATGTACGAAATGGTACTATATCTGTTGTTGACTTTACATTGATCTCCCCTTATTTTTTACTGGAATTTTCGTGTGAGACTTTGCCTAACTTGCCCGATAGTGATCATTACGCAGCTCTGTGGCAGTGGAGCATGTGTCCCCAGTTGTGTATAGATAAGGCTGACTGGGCAGAGTTTGTGGAACAATTTGGTCTTGAATTTAGTGTTCCTGACTTTGGGAGTGATGATGATACAGAACAGTGTTTCACATCTACTGTATATCAGGCTGGACTTTCCTCTGTTCCTCGAATGTCTGGAAAGTTTTGCAGACCAGTGCCTTGGTGGAATGAGGAGTGTACCTTGGCTAGGACTCTCTACAAAGCAGCTAGTAGAATGTAGAATGGATAATGTATTTTCGAAAATTCAGATTAAGAAAGCTCCTGCCCATTCTTGGCGGGTTCTGAAAAATTCTTATCGCACCTCCTGGAGCACCTTTGTCCCGTCTGTCACCTCATGTACTACTTTACCAGTGGTCTGGAAGAAGATGAGAAAAATAATGGGCAAGTATTCACCTTCTCTTCTACTGGTACTGAAAATTCAGTGTTCTTCTCTCTCTCCAGCGCCTCTAAGGTAGAGTCAGCCCTGGCAGAGTATATTTATAATGTTTCTCAATCAGATTCTGCACACTCTACGCTCAGCTGAGAAATGAGCAGCCCGACACAACACGGCCCAACCGCGATAGTTTTCAGAGGATAATAAATTTTCTATGTGAGATAGAGAAAAGATTCTTTCAGCAGGTAAT
>JAGKTI010036289.1:0-10149 GCA_018397915.1 Birgus latro
GGTTTCTATCCTTCTATCAGTGCCTTCATCTCTAGCTTCCTTTCTGGTCGTTCTATAGCTGCTGTTGTAGACGACCATCGTTCCTCTCCTAGACCTATCAACAGTGGTGTTCCTCAGGGTTCTGTCCTATCACCTACTCTCTTCCTTTTATTCATCAATGACCTTCTAAGCTGTACATCTAACCCTATCCACTCATATGCTGATGATTCCACCCTTCACCTTTCCATTCGGTTCCCGCAACGTCCATCTCAGCAGTTGCTTCAACAAAAGAGGGATGAGGCTATGGCACACCTAATGTCTGATTTGGCTCGTATCTCTGACTGGGGTAAAAATAATCTTGTTATTTTCAATGCATCAAAAACTCAGTTTTTACACTTATCAACCCGACAAAATCTTCCTCAGGATTACCCACTAATGTTTAATAATGAACAGTTATGTCCTGCATCATCCTTGAACATGCTTGGGGTTTCATTCTCTCAGGATTTGTCTTGGAAAGAACATATTACATCTCTTGTGAAATCTGCTTCAAAGAGATTAGGTGTGCTAAGCCGATTCCGTACTTTCTTTACCCCTGCACAGTTGTTGACCTTGTACACGGGTTTTATTCGCCCGTGTATGGAGTACAACTCTCATGTGTGGGGAGGCTCTCCACATGCAGCTCTTCTCAATAGGGTGGAGTCAAAGGCTTTTCGTCTCATTAACTCTCCTCCTCTTACTGATTCCCTTCAACCATTGTCTCTTCGCCGCGCTGTTGCATCTTTATCTCTCTTCTATCGCTACTTCAATGGTCACTGTTCCTCTGAACTGTCTGCTTGCATCCCTCCACCTCTACGACGGGCACGTAGTACCCGTCTAGCAACAAACTCTCATCCCTTTTCTGTCCAACTCTCTAATGCAAGAGTTAACCATTACTCCCAGTCTTTTATTTATGCAACTGGTCAACTCTGGAACTGTCTTCCTATGTCTGTATTTCCTACTTCCTATGATCTCCAGTCTTTCAAACGCAGTGTGTCCATGCATCTCGAATTGAACGGATCTTGAATTTGGCTCTCTTTTGTACTGTTTTTGTTTTTTCTTGGAAGGAACAGTATGCAGGCCCGTGGCCTTTGGTTCCTTCTTCCATGCATAAAAAAAAAAAAAAAAAAAAAAAAAATTTTGTACATGTTTTTCTCATAGTTATTGTTGGTGACTTTCCAGAATGTTCCATTTTCCACAAAATTATTGAACCCAGGCATCCCAGATTTAAGATTTGTACTGTATTGTGGAAAGCCCATCTAATGTTACTGTATTTGGAAGTTAAATGTAAGCGTATTATAATTTTTCTTTCAGTGGCAACTTGAAGAGAGGCGTGGAACTGTTTGACAAAGCAATCCCCTTGGCCAAGACGGAGATGGAAATGGCACACCTCTTCTCCCTGCGTGATGCGGCCGTTGCACAGCTAAAAATTGTTGAGAAGATGGGCATTAATATTCCTAATCTTGGTTCCTTGTAAATAAGTTAAAAATTGATTAGCTTTTTCACTTAGTTGTTATTATTATTATTTTTTGGTTCATAATTTTCACTTTTGATTTTTTTACCAATTTTTATATCCTGTGTAATTAATTGATTGCTTGGTAGGAAATTCATGTTGAGGCATTTCATCAGATCACTTGACTGACTAGGACTTCCTCTTGACTGACTACAGACTGACAGAAAATGTATGATAAGGGACAAAAAATCACTTACCATTTCACCTCCCCTACTTTTCGGTTTACTCTGCTGGCTGAGACTCCTAAGCTGAGAGAGGCTTAATGTGTTTCTGTGCCCAAAAGATACAAAGTTTGTCTAATATTGCATCTCAGCATCTCACTTTACCTTGCTGGCTAATATTCCAAAGCTGAGAGAGGTTGGTATGTTTCTTTGCTCGTAGATTATTCTCTTTGATGTAATGAGATAATGAGGAAAGTGACTTCATATGATGCATTGGAAAGGAGAGTGTCTGTCATGCCCCAAGTGTTAAGTAGATGAAGTGGGATAGTAATCAGACTTTTATTCATGAATGTACAGCAGTAACATGAATGAAAGAAGACTGTGAGTCAGGTGAAGGTAGGGGAAATTAATGCGAGTAATTTAGAGGGGAGACAGTTATGATGGAAGGGCCTGGATTTACTTGCAGACTTAGGATCAGTTGCCTCACAACAAATATATTAGTTTGGATGAAGAGCAAGGGGCATGAGAGGTCTCTGCACTCTCCCTTCTGTTTCCTTCCTCATATTTATTCCTCTGTTAATAGATAGACCCCTTAATCCCAGAAGGAGTGGCCACAGACCAGTTGCCACCATGTCACACTGTCCACCAGGAGGCTGCTCTCCCTCCATCTGTCACACCCTCCTCTCATAAGTACTTCTTCATCCCATCCCACCATTTCATTCTTGAACTTTCCCTTCACCTCTCTCGGTTTGACTCTCATAGCCAATCTCTCAGTCTTCATTTTGCCCACATGGCCAAACCATTTCAAAGTACTTCTCCTATTGCATTGTAGCAGATCCACAGCAACACAAAGCTCCCTCATTTCCTCATCTGTCTGTCTTCCCACATAACTTCACATGCTCTTCAGAAAAGTTATGTACAGTGTGGAGTTAATCAAAAGTTTGTAAATCTGGACCCTGGAAGAGAGACAGTTTGTTTTTATGTAGTTTTGTTACTAAGTTGCTTATGAATTAACACCTTTCAAGTTGCTGGTGTCAGAAATAATGTGTATTTTGTGCTTTTAACATTTCAGTCATGAACCAAAAGCAGTTCTCACTTAAAGTAGCATTTTGGTTGTACACATCCTGAGCTTTAAATGAGGACTGAGTACGGGAATATGGCATTGGTAATAGACAGCCATACTTAGGAGACTACAGGCTGTATTGTAGGTGGCATAGGAGGCTTTGTAGCACTTCTGTCTTAGCAGTTTATTATGCATATTGCACCTTAACATTCTCTTGCGTGGTTTGTGTATCATCTTTAGAGTACTGTATATTAGTATCACTTGCGTCAGTGGCTTCAAACTATGTATCAGTCTGTTGCTGGACACTTTAATCCCATAAGGGGTGGTTACAGACAAGTCACCTCCATGTTGCCCTGTCCATTCTCTGGCTGCCCTCTCCTGAACTCACAGACCCCACCCTCATACGTCTCTCCACTCCATCCCTCCATCTCATCTTTGTTCTTCCCCTCCTTATATTGTGGTGCAGAAAATATTGCTAAGGAAGAAGTTTTATGAGTTCCATAGCCACCTTGAATATGACTCAAATGCTTAAAACTGAATGGCAAAGTGGGATGCTGATCCCAAATTTTTTATGATGATTTTTGCTGTGATGATGGAACGTACGTGGCCTGCCAGTATGGTTGCTGACTGCGTTCTGGGATGCAGGCTGACCATACCTAATAACCACAGATGCTCCAAGAATTACAGTTAAACAGTCCTGGATCTGTATTGCATTTTGTGATTTAAGGCTTAAGCATACTGACATGACTAGAGCTATTGAACGAGTGCCACCCTCGAGGAAATCAGTTGCAAGTAAAGACCATCCCGACGACTAGAAATGACAGTTTGGTGTAGAAAAAGTTGGAGAGTAACATCTTGTACACCTTGATATGTTTGTGTACATTATATGATGTACTTGAGGTTTAAGGGATGAATGAGAGGAATCCAAGTTTTATAATAAGGGTAAAGCTTATAGCTTTTTTTTGTTTTTTTAAAATGGAGCATGGCTCATCCAGTTGAGCAGACTTTGGTTGAGTATCTCATTTTATCAAGTATTTTCTGGCTCTCTCAGAGTGAGAAAGTGGGTCTGGATGATGATGATGATGATGGTGATGATACAGACATCACCATACCAGAGCTATTGCCCTTTTTGCTACCACCATATGATTTTATGCAGCTTAGTTTGGGAGGGACTTTATGAACCAGATGGGTTAGATATTGTCTTCATTAACCACCATACTAAGTAAGATAAGCTGAATAAAATATGTTGGTGGCTGGATTAAAATGAAAAATGGACATAATCAGATTTAGAAGGTTAACTCTTATATAATATCTACCTTGGTCACTAGAATACTCAAGATATTCACAGAAGAAAGCTGTGCAGCATGTGACGTGGTGTATGGGGTGAAGAGAAGACGAAAGGGGGTGCAAGGAACAGCAAGGGGGAATGAAGAGGTGAGACAGGCTGTGGCACAAAAGAAGAATGCATACAGTGAGTGAATGAGAAACAGGGGTGTGGAGGAAGTTGAGAGATGAAAGAGAGAGTTATATGTGGAGAGGAAGAGAGAGTTGAAAAAATTAACGAGAGTAAGAAGAGCGCGGATGAGGAATTTGAGTGTAAAGTGGAGGGAATGTAAGAAAATGTTGTGGAAAGAGGTAGTGAAGTTGGTCAGGGAGTGAAAGATAAAAATGGTAGATTGCTAGTGGAGAAGGGAGAAAAAGTGAGCAAATGGAGAGGACACTTTAAGGATTTGTTGAACATGGAGAATGAAAGTAATGCAAGTATAAGTGGCTGGGGAATGACTGGGAGAAGCAGGGATGTGAGAAGAGAGGAAGAAATCAGTGGGATGGAAGTTGTGGAAGCAATGAAGAAATTCAAATTGGGAAAGGCCCCAGGAATTGATGGAGTGTGTGGTGAAATGCTAAAGCATGGGGGAGAGATAGTTAGTAAAATGGATGTAGAAGATGTGCAGATTGGCCTGGGAGGAAGGTAGAGTCCCGGAGGATTGGAAGTCAGGTATACAAAGGAAAAGAGGAAAAAGAAGTGTGTGGTAATAAGTGAATTTGTCTTCTTAGTGTAATAGGAAAAGTATATGGTACGGTACGTATTGACAGAGTTAGGGAAAGAACAGAGGAATTAGTTGGAGAAGAACAGAGAGGTTTTAAGAAGGGAAGAGGTTGTGTAGATCATATATTCTTTCTTGGGTCTTTAGTGGAAAAGAAGTTGTATGTGGCCTTCATGGATTTGGAGAAAACATATGACAGGGTGGATAGACAAGGAGTGTGGAAAGTATTAAGAATTTGGAGAGTAAGTGTGAAGTTGCTGAATGCCATGAAGAGTATGTATGAGGGTGCCAAGGCTGCAGTGCATGTGGACAGTGATCTGAGTGAATTTTTCTATTTGGAGGTTGGATTGAAACAAGGATATGTCATGTCTCTATGGTCATTCAGTCTGTATATGGATGGTGTTATAAAAGATACAAGGTAGGGAAGTGGATGTTGGAGCAGCCCTAATGAGAGAGGGCAGTGTTTGGAAACTCTCTGTACTGTTGTTTGCAGATGATACTGTGTTGTTAATTGAAGACGAAGGGGAGCTGCAAGGCTTGGTAAATGAGTTTGGGAGAGTGTGTAAGAAATGGAATCTAAAGGTAAATGTAGGGAAGAGTGAAGTTATGGTTTTTGAGAGAAATGAAGTTACTGAATGTACAGTGAGGTTGGATGAGGAGGGAATGGAAAATGTAAGTGCATTTAAGTGATTGGGTAGTGTGATGAGTAAGGATGGAAGTTTAGAGGGTGAATTGCTTGAAAGGGTACAACAAGGAAGAAAGGTTGCTGGTTCTTTGAAAGTAGTGGTACAAATCAGGGAAGTGAGCATGGAAGTAAATAAGTCATTGCATGACATTACTCTGCAATACAGTATTGTGATACAAACTCAAACGTATGGAAGTGAAGCTTGGACTTGTCGGAGGGACACAAGTCAAGAGTGAGAGCAGTGGAAATGAGTTATTTTAGAGTAGCATGTGGAGTCATATGAAGAGACAGACTGACAAATGAGGAAGTGAAGGAGCATTGTGGTGTGGATGTGGATGTGATAGAAAGCATTAGGAGAAATTCATTGAGGTGGTTTGGCCATATGGAGAGGGTGGAGAGCAAGAGACTGATGAGGAGAATATATGTGAGTGAGTGGAGGAGGGGAGAGGAAGGGGGAGGCCAAGGATGAAATGGAGGCATGGAGTGGAGGGGTTTATGAGAGAGAGGGGTGTGAGCTGGGAGCAGGGCAGGGAAGTGGTCGGGGATGGCAACATGGAGGTGATTTGTTTGTGGCCACCCCTTATGGGATTAAGGCATCAGGCAATAGGTAGACTAAAATTAGATGGTCAGTTATTAAGTTACAATAGAATTTTGTGAATTTCAACTTTCAACTCAAATCAGATGACACCATACTTCCTCTTAGCCATTCCCCATATTGAGGGTGGCTGGCCATGTACAGCTGTTTCTATGATCTGGGAGCTAAACTGAGTGCCAAAACCAGCAATTTAATTCTCGGTTGTTTCCTGGAAAATGTTGATAAAATGGGAATCTGAGATGTGTAATAAGATTTTAAACAGTGAGTCTTACTTTGGATTCCGTTTACTTGTGGCTGAGTTTACTGCTTGAGCGCTGTGAAAAAGAAATTTGAGAGATGTAATAGGGTTTGGGTCTGTCATAATCATCATTTAAATCTTGAATACTTCAAACCAGGTAATTGCTATGTAAATACCCACTCTGGTGACTTAGTCGTATATAATGTTGTACTGTACTATTAGCTTATAATCTTGGGCCATATCCTAAGTGGCATTGGAGATTCTGAACTCCTCTTCTTAGTGATTCATTGTGTACATTACATCTCAGTATCCTCTTGTATGATAGTGATGCCAACTATGTTATGATAGGTGGCATACTGTACAAGAAAATAGATGTTATAATCAGTATCTTTTTGTAACCAGAAAAAAAAAAAAGATTGAAAAACTTTTGTTAGCATCTCTCTCTCTCTCTCTCTCCATACACTGAACCCTGTCTCATACCATCTTGAGGTGGGGAAGGAGATCTGGAGGATGAATGATGATGATGATATTGATGCAAACTGTGTATATATTAATATAGTTAACATTATGTATAAGAGAATGTTAAGGAGTAATATGACAAACAAATCCCACTCTATAAGACAATATGAAGGTGTAATATGATGGATAAATCCCTAAGAAAGAGGTGCTAGGAATCCCCCCCCCCAATGCCATTTAGAATATAATCCCTTGTCAGAGGACTTTTCAGAACCGTATCCACACATAGTGTGAAAGCTTGCTAGTGTGTGCTCAAAGTGCACTTGTAAGGCTATTAGGTACAGCACTTTTTAAGTGGTTGGGTCCTATGTTTAAATCTTGAATCGCTAAGTGCATTGCAGGCTCTTAGTTTTTTTTTTAAATTTATTTT
The DNA here is from genome assembly GCA_018397915.1 of Birgus latro. Classification (NCBI taxonomy): domain Eukaryota; kingdom Metazoa; phylum Arthropoda; class Malacostraca; order Decapoda; family Coenobitidae; genus Birgus; species Birgus latro. The sequence continues at coordinate 7,202 of JAGKTI010036289.1, forward strand.
TTATTTTTTTAAATATGTGATGGAGATAGAATCAGTTTAGGTTTCCTGTATCTTCTGTCCTTGCCGACTGCACTCAGTAATGTTGGATGCAAACTGACTTACTGTTTGGCTTTCCTCTCTCCTTGCTGACTGCACTTGGTAATTTGGGATGCAGGCTAACCATACCCATGAACCACAGGTGTTGCCTAAGTGGCTGTCACAAATAGGGACTTGCATTTCACTTACAGGTGTAAGGTTGAAGCACATGGCCCAACAACTGCTAATTTCTCAATGCCAGAGTATGGGACAAGTGGGGAATGTCGAGTGTGTGGAGGACTGAGTGGCCATTACACAGACCTAAACAACTTTTTGTACTGTTGAGGACTTAAGTTTGCTAGACTCTTTTTACTGTATGTTGGCCTAAAATTACCATCTCTGTCTGGAATACTGAATTGTAAAAGGAGATTAGAATATGTTGCCAGTCACAAAGAAGTGCTGTGTATAGGTCGTTGAGCCATACTGTTGTCGTTTTCTGACACAAAGCACATGAAGTAAGCTGCAAAAGGACATGAATATGTTCCGTATTAGAGTAAAAAGAGGATGATATTTCACACCTTCTGCTTTTCACTTTCCTCAGCTGGATTGCACTGCTAGGCTGACCAGGGCTTTGATGCTTCTCTGCCCATAGATAAAGGGATTAACCTGATATTTAACCACATCTACTTCTCACTTTCTTCTACTGGCATAAATGCCCCTGCTGAGAGAGGCAAGTGGATTTTTCTTCCCAATGATGAGTCTGATGTTCCAAGGAGGAAAGTGACTGACATGCCTTAAGAGTGAAATGTGCAAATATTCTTAAGCTGAGAGCTGGGTGGATGGATGTTTCTTTGTGGGTTATTGTATGATCAGACGTGCTAGGAAGGAAACTGACAGGTATGCCATGAAATGTGAAGCTGATGCTGTGGAATAGTAGGTAACTTTGTCTCAGACTGTACACTTCCACTGCCCTAGTTCAACAGTGCAGCTGGAGAAAACTTACTTTAACAGTTATATTAGTCTGGGAGCTCACTCAGCACTGTGATTGTAATGGTGTAGTTTTTTTTTTTTTTTTTTTTTTAATAAAGAGAAAATGCAGGGTGTTCCATCAATAACACTACACTTGAAACTCACCTTGGTACCATATCCATTGTGTTGTGGGGATGGCTCATTCTGCTGGTGTGGGTGTGACAGTGGGAGTAAGAGTTGAATAAATGATGCATGATAGACACTGATAACATTGGACCATCCTTACAACACATGAGAAATCATCTGACAGAGTGGAAGGAAAGCATCATACTTGAACCACCCTGTATATCTATGCATAATACAGTGATTATAACATTCAGTATTTTCATGAATATGCATCATGTGTATCAGACAACCATGCTGTAATTTTGTGTGTAAATAACTCTGTGCAAAATGTGACATAATGAGCTATGTGCACCTGTAGATACATTGCAAGTAATTTTTGTACATACCTCTACCAGCTGATTATGCCACATTCCCCCTCGTAACACATATGGGGCTTTAAAACTGAGTATGCCTAAATCTGAACAAGCCTCGATTATTTGACGATAGTTTCAGATGCACGTGATGACGATACAGTTTGTGTGACCTTTCTTACTTGTTGCGACTGTACTCTGTAATACAAGATGTAGGCTGTTCACACCCAATAGATACAGGGGTTCTGTGAATGGCCGTCAGACCACAGGTTCTTGGTCAGACCTAGGCGCACTCGGTTCTGTTGATATGGCCGTTAATCCTTTCACTCCAGTGACATAAATGTTTAGTCAATTGTTGATACATTCAGATCCTTTTATTTAGCTTAGGAAAGGTCTTTGAATATGAAGGGGTTAGCAAAGGCAACTTAAACCTTAGTGGTGTACACAGACAGTTTAGGGGCAGAGACTATTTAAAAAAAAACACACACACACACACACACACACACCCTCTCCCAGCTACTACTTGAAAGAGAGAGACAGAGAGAGAACCAATGTAAGAGGGCATTTTGTAGCCAGCAAACAGGCAGAGGCTGTAGCCCTTTGGAGCCTTACCTGTGCATGCCTCTGTTTAACCACTCCAGTACAGAAAAAATCTCCCGCAAGCAGAATACATTCATCTGTAGCTAGGAAGAATTAACTAAATATTATGCCACTGGATTTATGGAGTTCATTGGTAATTCAGATGTCATATTTTGAGTGATCAGATTTTGTAATGCCTCTTCCTTAGCAGTTGATTATGGTCTGTATATTTGGATATTCAATGCAAGGGACACTCCTACAGGTCAGTTGCTGCTCTGCAGGTCATGGGTCTGCTCAGCCAGACAGACTGGGGTTATTCTGCTGCAGCTACGACTACTACCACTACTACTACACATCTCAGTATCCATTTGAATGTCAGTGCAGACCATTTTAAAATGTTTTAAGAAGAAACATACCATAGGACAGTTAGGTGTGTTCTGCATATTGGATATTCAATATTCTGTTGTATGTTATTGATACAGACTATATCAAGGAGTTCATGATAAAAGTTTGGCATCCCTTTTTTAACTTGATAGTTGTTGGATTGACTCTGATTAGTAATTATGAAATGCATATTTGTGTTGAAAGATGTTCCTTTGAGTTAGAGTTAGTATTCTGGTGGCTTGAATGGCAAATGAATGCATGTAACCCATTTCTCTGGACATGCTGTTAATTAGTTCTCTCTCAGTCATGTTTTTCGGTTTCCTTGCTTTCTGGACCCTACCTCACCCGACCTGTGGATTGGGAGTTGGGAGGAGGCCAGATGATGAGGAAGAAAGCTATCAGCAACATACAGTAGAATGTTAAGTGTAATATGCAGAGTAAATAACAAAGAGGTTGTACAAAGTGTCCACTACACCTATGATATGGCATAACTGTGTTCATTAATACAGTATATATATATATATA
>JAGKTI010036290.1:0-11096 GCA_018397915.1 Birgus latro
GGAGTAGATTCTCTTGTTTTCAGTAAATTAATACACTCATTTCGTCCCACACTTGATCTCTCTTAACCGTAGTTCTCGTGTGAAACTGGTGTGTCTGAGGATGTGGCAGAACGGTACTGGCGTGAAAAATGCTCAACAACAAGGATAACAAAGAACAATAACTACAATACCAGCAACAACACCAGTAACAATGCAGGTTATTCTTCTGGCCGTCAGCTTTTCATTTTCAGGTAAGTAAATGAGTCACATCCTTTATATCATGAAAAATGTTATACGAAAAAAACTCAGAAATAAAAAGATGATACACCCCTTTTAAGAGCAATGAAAACACTGCAGCGGGGGCAGCACAAGTAATTGAATGTAATACAGTTTTACCCCGCCGGTAATTGCGTGTTGAGGGAGAGGGTGAGTTTTAGTAGGATAACCGGTATAGGAGGAGCGGGATGGAAATGGCGGATGGGGGGAACGGGGGCCAGATACACCCCTCTCATGGACGGAACAACTCTAGGGTTCTATTACAGAGCGGGTGAGAGGTGGAGCTGGAGAATGGGCGGGAGAGGGCAGGGGCAGGGTTGGGAGCGGGGGTGAAGAGGGGCTGGAAGAGAAGGCCAGAGGGGTAGGGAACGAATCCGGGAGGGACAGTAAGGTGTGGACTAAATTAATCCTCTTGTGGGTGGAAAAATATCTAGCATTCTGTTACCGGACTGGGTGAAAAAAATATCAACTCATAGGCGGAATAATTCTACTATTCTGCTGTGGGACGAGGACGTGATGGAACGAGTTAAGACAAAGGTAGGGTCGGAACAAATAGGGCCGGGTGGGATGGGAGTGGGTGAGTGACGGGGTAAGGAGGTGTGATGGCAAAGGGTTAAGGGGCAGGGGTTTGGCAGGGTGAACAAATTTAGCCCTCTCATGTTCGAGATAACTCTGGCTCCTACTGTTGGGGGAGGGGGAGTGGTGGGTTGGAGGTAGGGGTGGAATGGGGGAGGGAGAGAGTTCGTGTGGGAGAGGAGACGGAGCAAGAAAGGAGGGAGGGAGGCAAACGTGTAGATGCCGGACGAGGCGAAATGAACAAAACTATGACCGGGGAAACTCAAGCATGTTTTTCCAGTTGACAGCAGACTATTTTGTTCAGATGAGTAGGTCACAGGAGCCCCCATGATAAGACTGGTACTATTAACCTTCTCATGATAGAAACGACTCTAGCATTTAATTTCATCTGACACCAGGCTATTTTATTCAGCTGGGAGTGAGTCATTGGAGCCCGTGGATGTTAATACTTGTACTATTGAGTCTCTCCTGGTTGACACATCTCTCGCATTTGATTGCTGAGCGGACAGGGATAGCTAAAGTTAGACCACGCAAGGACGGCACAACTCTAGTATTCTATTGCGGGTATTGGCGGGGGAAAGACGGAGCCAAACTCGACCCTCTTCATGATCGATAAAATTCTAGCACTAAATTCCTGCTGACACCTGAAGATTTTACCGATCTGAGAGAGTTATAGGAGCCTGAGGGCATTGTATTCATCTAAAAAGGGACTTTCTGAGCACAAGTTGGGCAGAAACAAATTATCTGGTGCTAACAAGATATACAAATAATCGTCAGATAAATTAAAGCTCACCAAAAAAATGAGGAACGCGAAAATAATATCCAAGCTACTCGGGACACACACACATAATTAATAGACCGAACCCTTTTTTTACTCATGTACAGTATCTTTTACCTGTTGCTACCAAACGATGCCATGGCTGGTGAATGGCTAGGAGAGAGGAGGGATGTGAGAAGAGAGGAAGAAATCAGTAGGATGGAAGTCGTGGAAGCAATGAAGAAAGTCAAAACATAGAAAGCCCCAGGAATTGATGGAGTGTGTGTTGAAATGCTGAGGCATGGGGGAGAGATAGTAGCAGAAGGGATGTTTAAGATGTGAACATTGGCCTGGGAGGAAGACTGAGTCCCGGAGGATTGGAAGTCGGGTATAATTATTCCCCTGTCCAAAGGAAAAGAGAGAAAGATATGTGTGGTAATCATAGGGGCATTTGTCTTCTTAGTGTAACAGGAAAAGTATATGGTAGGATACTTATTGACAGAGTTAGGAAAATAACAGGAATTAGTTGGAGAAGAAGAGGGAGGTTTTAGGAAGGGAAGAGGTTGTGTAGATCAGATATTCATTCTTCGATCTTTAGTGGAAAAGTTTCTAGAAAAGGGAAAGAAGTTTGCGGCCTTCATGGAGCTGGAGAAAGAATATGACAGGGTGGATAGACAACGATTGTGGAAAGTATTAATATATGGAGAAAATGAGAAGTTGATGAATGCCGTGAAGAGTATGTTTGAGGTGCTAAGGCAGCAGTACATGTGGAAAGTGAACTGAGTGAATTTTTCTATTTGAAGGTTGAATTGAAACAGGGACGTGTCATGTCTCCATGGTTGTTCAATCTGTATATGGATGGGGTTATAAAAGAGATACAAGGTAGGGCACTGGATGTTAGAGAGGCCCTAATGAAAGTGGGCAGTGTTTGGAAACTTCCTGTACTGTTCTTTGCAGATGATACTGTGTTTGTTAAGTGAAGATGAAGGGGAGCTTCAAGGCTTGATGAATGAGTTTCGGAGAGTGGGTAAGAAACGAAACCAAAGGTAAATGTAGGGGAATAGTAAGGTTATTGTCTTCGAGACAAATGAAGTCACTGAATGTACAGTGAGGTTGGATGAGGAGGGAATGAAAAATATGAGTGCGTTTTAAGTAATTGGGTAGTGTGATGAGTAAGGATGGAAGTTTAGAGGTTGAAGTGCTTGAAACGGTACAACAAAGAAGAAAGATTGTTGGTTCCTTGAAAGCAATGGTAAGAAACAGAGAAGTGAGCATGGAAGTGAAAAAGTTACTGCATGACAGTATGGTGATACCAACTCTCATGTATGGAAGCGAAGCTTGGACCTTGCTGGAGGGACACAAGTCAAGAGTGCGAGCAGCGGAAATGAGTTATTTGAGAGGAGCATGTAGAGTCACATGCAGAGACAGCCTGACAAATGAGGAAGTGAAGGAGCTTTGTGGTGTGGATGTGGGTGTGGAAGTAATAGGAAGCGTCGGGGCAAACACAATGAGATGGTTTGACCAAGTGGAGAGGATGGAGAGAGAGAGAGAGAGAGATTGACGGGGAGAGTGTACGTGAGTGATGTGGAAGGGGGGATAGGGATGGGGTTGCCAAGGATGAGATGAAGGGGTGGAGTTGAGAGGCATATGAATGAGGGGTGTGTGAACTGGAAGCATGGCAGTGAAATGGCGGGGGACAGGGCGACATAAAGGCGATTTGTTTGTGGCCACCCCTTACGGGATTAGGCGTCTGGCAATAAATAGGTAGATAGATAGTAACACCATTTGTTTTGAAAGCCTAATGGAAGGGTATATTTATCCCCTACCACCTCTCAGTCCGAAACACCTCTCGCACGTTCAATTGGATAGTGTGAAGATGCCAAAACTGCAAGTATGTGTATAAAATATCATCAGTGTGAAGGTGTAAATTGCACTAAGAAAGTATAGTAAGATCAGGATTTTTCTGAGACATGAGATTAGACATCTACTCCTCTTGACGTGTGGCTCATTAAAGTAATCAGAAAATGGTTTCCACGCTTATTTTAATGATTTACTTTTGCCAGCCTTAGAAGAATTTATTCAGGTAAGGAGACTCGTCCAACAAGAAGGGTTATATAATAGTCTTCAGTAAACCTTTCACAACTATGGCTCTCTATTAAGCACGAACAAACTGTCTAGTGGTATAAACGAAGTCAAAATGATGAGGTTAGAGCATGAACTACTCGGACAAGATTTCTATCTATCTGCTCGTATGTATCTAAAGCCAGACGCCTTCATTCCGTAAGGGGCGGCCACAGACAAATCGCCTCCATGTCGCCCTGTCCCCTGCCATTACATTGCCCTCCCCTCAGCTCATACTCCTCTCTCTTCTCCAATCCATCCCTCCAAATGATCCTCGGCCTCTCTCTCCATCTCCCTCCCTCCACCTCACTCACATACATTCTCCTCGTTAGTCTGTCACTCTCCATCTCCACATAGCCAAACCACCCCAGAGTATTTCTCTTAACGCTTTTTATCACATCCACATCCACAACTCAACGCGCCTTCACTTCCTCATTTGTCAATCTGCCTCTCCAAGTAACTCCACATGCTCCTCATGTAAATCATTTCCACTGCTCTCACACTTGACTACTGTCCTTCCAATAAGGTCCAAGTTCTGCTTTCATACGGTAGAGTTGGTATCACAGTACTATCATGCAGCGACTTTTTTACTTTCATGCACACTTCCCTGTTTCTTATCACTCCTTTCAAAGAACCAGCAACCTTTCTTCCCTGCAATACACTTTCAAGCACTCCAAACATTAATCCTTTATCCTTACTTACCACACTACTCAAGTACTGAAATGCACTCACATTTTCCGTTTCCTCACCATCCAGCCTCAATGCGCGTTCATTTATTTCATTTCTCTCGAAGACCACAACTTTACCCTTCCCTACATTGATATTTAGATTCCGTTTGTTACACACCCTCCCAGACTCATCCACAAAGCCTTGCAGTCCTCCTTCGTCTTCACTTAATACATTATCGTCTGCAAGCCACAGAATAGGAGTTTTTCCAAATGTCTCCTTCTGTCATCAAAATGAACAGATCATGAATTTGGCTTTCAGTTATCTCGTTTTTGTCTTTTCTTGGAGGGAACAATCTTAGGGGCTTATCTGACCATTGCTTCCTTCTCCTTTGCATAAAAAAAAAAAGATCCACTGCTCTACCTTCTATCTTTTTCATAACTCTGTCTATATACAGACTGAACAACCAGGGAGACATGACATCCCTATTTCAGTCCAACATTCAGACAGAAACATTCTCTTAGTTCACCATCCACACGGACTGCAGCCCTAGTGCCCTCTCACACGCTCTTCACGGCATTCAGCAGCTTCTCATTTATCCCATATTTTCTCAGTAATTTACACACTCCTGTACCCACTCTGTCATATACTTTCTCCCAGTCCATGAAGACCGCATTCAAATTCTTTTCCTTTTGCAGAATTTTTTTTTTCACTTAACACCTTAGAATGAATATCTGATCTACACAACCTCTTACCTTTCTAAAACCTACTTTTCTACTCCAACTAATTATTTCTCAAGTATCTTCCCATACACATCTTCCATGACACTAAGAAGATCAATGCACCTATGATTACTGCATACTTCATTTTCCCCTTTCCCTTTGTATGAGGGAGTAATTATACCAGACTTTCAATCCTCCGGGACTCTACCTTCGTCCCAGGCCAATCTGCTCATCTTTCATATCCATTCTACTACTGTCTCTTCCCCGTGCTTCACCTTTTCACCACACACTCTGTCAGCTACTGGAGCTTTCCCCATTTTGACTTAGTTGCTTCCACTTATTCCATCCACTGATCTCTTTCTCCCTTCTCATCTCCCTCCTACTCCCAGCCATTCCCCTGCCACTACAATCGAGTTACTCTCATTTTCTATGCTTAACAATTCCTTAAAATGTTCTCTCCATCTGCTCACTTTTCTTCCTTCTCCACTATCAGTCTGCCATCCTTTCACTCCCTTACTACCTTCTCCATCATCTTGTCTAATTCTCTTTACCTCCTTCTAGAACAGTTTCCTTCATACCCTCCACTTTACATTCAAGTTCCTTCCAAACACCCCATCCACTCTCTTCTTACTCTCTCTTACTAATCTCTTCGCCTTTCTCTTCTCCTCTACATATCACTCTGTAGTCTGTCTCTCAACTTCCTACATACCTCTGCTTCCTTTCCACTCACTACTTTAAATATATGCTTTCATGTTTTGCCCCACAGTTTGCCTCAATTCTCCATTCCTCCAGGCTGTTCCTTGCTCCTCCCTTTGTCCTCCTTTCACCCCACACACCACTTCACATGCTGCACACATTTCTTCTGTGAATACATTCCACACGCCTTCCACCTCCTCCATCTGCCATAAATCATGTTTTTCCAATCACTCCTTCTCTCTTGTATTCTGCTCTTTTTCATCCTCTTGCAACCTTTCTACTCTCTTTGTATGATTGCTTCCCCCTTCCCTTTTCTCCTTCTATTTATCCACCGCATTTGTACATTGACTTTCACCACCATCAAACGGTGATCAGAGACTCCACTTTACCAACTTCTGTATTCTTCCGCATCCTGCATTTATCTTTTCATTCTCTCATCCACACACACACATAAACAATCACTGCCTTCCTCTCATTCAGTTCACCACCCACCATTCTCATCACTCGCCATGCTTACCAGTGGATCATTTTGTACCGAAATTGGGTATTAGCTATCACCAACCACCTCCCTGCACAGATGTCCACTAGAGCACTACTATTGTCATCAACTTCTGCAGGCAAAACCCACTCACCAACTAATCCATCCACCTCGATATTCCCTATTTTTCCATTCATATTTCCAATCAAAAACACTCTCTCACTCCTCTCACACTTTTCTATGCATGCTTCCACATTTGCCGAGAACTCATTACTCTGCTCGTACGGTCTTCTGTCGGCTCATATACACACAATCTCCCTCATTTGTATTCCTGCTTTCAGTATTATCCACACAGTCCTTGAACCAACTGATCCATATTCTCTTATATTCTCCGTCTATCTCTTGCACACAACAATACATACATCTTCCTCTGCCCTCTCATTATCACCTACTTTCTCACATATATCCAATCCATATTCCCACTCTCTCACACTTTTGCATCCTCAAGCACTTGGATACTCTCTCTCACCTCGTCGTTCGCACCCCTCACATTCCACGCTAAAATCCGCACCATGTCCTTTGTCCAGTCCTTGGTCGTCACCTGTGGGTCAGTCCTGGTCCGGGGCATTTCTTTATCTTTCTAGTTAGTTGTTTTCAGGGTAGGGGCACAACCCTCCCCCAACCCACTTGTTGACACGTAGGGAACGCACATGGGATGGTTATAATGTTACCACTCACTGTGTTAATTGTCTTTCTGGCCTACAGGAAATCATTTGGCTACTCACTCAGTGTAGAGTCACCCTGGAGTAGAGTAGCACTACAATGAATGAGTGGTTGCTCGACGCCCCCACAGACCACAGGATTTTTGAGAAAACTGATACCATGAATGCCCTTAGTCCTATGACTCAATGTTGAATAAAATCGTCTGGCGTTCAGCAGAATAAAATACTAATATCTCGATCACGATAGCGAAAAATGCCTCCAAAAAGTTAGAATAATATTTTTTGCAATACGTGAAGATTGTTTTGCATTTTTATATACAAATGCAAAATATTTTAAGATTGAAATCATGGTTATTTTAATGGGTCATGATTTTACAGTGCGGTGAATATTTGAGATAAAGAAAATACACGTACAAAATAATGCCAGAATTGCCGTACCCTAACAGTGATTTTACCATCAGGAAATGAAATAAAAGCACCGTATGCAGGAAAGAGGTTAATGAACTGAAGCAAAATTCATGGTTAAACATTAATATTATTCTCCAGCAACAACAGCAACAACAACAACAACAGTCACAACAACAACAACCACAACAACAACAATCACAACAACAACAACAACAATCACAACAACAATAACAATCACAACAGCAGCAACAATAACGACGGCGACTCTAGTCAATCCACTGCAAGACAAAAGCTTCTCCCATCTATCTTCGGTCTGACCTACTGGCTGTTAGTTAGCCTTTTCTAACTAACGCTATCAGTCTCCAACTTTCAGCTTTCTAATTTGATCTCTTCCTTTTCTTGTCACTCCATTTCTGTTTTGCTGCTCCGTTGTCTTGGTTGTGAATCTGCTGTGTATTTTATGAAAGACGTGACTTGCCCACGCCTATCTCTGCTTTTTGACTATAGTGATCATAACCATTACTTTCGTCCGTTCCCTTATCCAGGAAGTTCTCTTATCTCTCTGTGCGAAATTTAACATCATTCTTTCCATTCTTCTCTCAGGATTTTGAACCTTAAGTTGTAAGAATTTTATTAAACTCAAGGTTTCCGATGCACAAGGCAGAACAAGGATGGACCGATTATGCTGTAACCTTTTTGACTGACATGAAGGCAGTTGCTTACCCTTCATCTTGCCTGCCAAAAATCCTACATCCTATACCAGCTTTTCCCTTGATTTCCTTGTCATGAACTGGAACTGTATGAATTACCTGCCCAAGGTATAAGTATTTTCAACACATATTCTTCCTTTCTTGTTTTTACTGGAAAAGACTGAATTTAATACGTCTGTTAAACACGACCAGTCTCTCCACCATATTCATTTCCAAATCTACTTTCAGAATCCCCCAACTCAGATCAGCTATCATTTCTTGTAGTTCCATCCATGATTCCTTACAAAGAATTGTGTCATAACCAACTCGAACAATGGTCCTTCGTTCACTGTATGCATTAATTCTTTTGGCATCCCAGTCTAAATTTTTGAAAATGCTCCCTCGGGATGCAGAAAATAACTTGTGTGCAGCTGGTTCTTTTGACGAATTTCTTTTAGCAGTTGTTATCTGGCTACCTTTATGGACCGTAATCGCATCAGTACTATTTATGCAGGGAAAATATCTTCTAATACCTTCAAGTAAGTTTCCTTTACATCTTATCCACAAATTTTGTTCTCTTCACTGCAACTCTTCGACAGGAAATTGAAAATAAACTTAGGTATATGTCCATAGCAACCGCGGGATTGGCTAAAAATCGAGTGTAGGCGAGAACACAAATGTGCATATTGAATTATCACCAGTATTTCGTAGCACACGAATACACGGCGAAGGAGAGCAAGACAAGGAGAAACGGTGAAACGGTTGTGTTTTCATACACGCTTTATTACCCTCTTCAGCATTAGAACACACTGTATGCATTTCTCTGGACAACGCTTGAGTTTAGGAGACATTTTGGAGAATGAAAAAAAAAAGAGGGTTTAGATGAGGGTAATGCCACTTAATCCCTTCAATACGGAGTTTTAAACAGGTTGAGTGCAAGAAGATGATTTTATTCACTCTATGATCTCTGGTAGTGCAGAGGTTAATGAACACTATATTGAACTTGTGTACCTAGAGACCTTTCTATTAATTTGAATAAAGCCTTACGGAGATAGTAAAAATATATTACACGATGCCATCAGATGCTTCGAGATAAACGAAACACCTGATATTTGGAAGAAAGCAAACATTGTTCCCCTCTTCAAGAAAGGAAACAGACAAAATCCATTCAGCTACAGACCAGTATCACTAACCAGTGTTGAAAGTAAGATACTAGAAAAGCTCACAAGGGAAGTCTGGGTAAAACATCTAAAAGAACACAGTATGATAACAGAGAGGCAGTTCGGTTTTAGAAAGGGAATATCATGTGTTACTAATCTGTTAAGCTACTATGATAGAGTTACAGAAACATTACAGAAAACAGAAGGATGGGTGGACAGTCTCCATTTAGATTTTAAGAAAGCATTTGACAGAGTACCACACCAAAGACTTTTATGGAAACTGTACCATCAAGAAGGTATCCAAGGCAATCTGTACTGTTGGATGCAGGATTTTCTAAAAGGGAAATGAGAAGTATATTAAGGGGAAATTACTCATCATGGAGGGAAGTGACCAGCGGAGAAACCACAGGGCTCGGTACTGGCACCAATTATGTTTTTAGTATATATAAATGACATAGACAATACCATTGGAAATGGAAGCTATCTAAATATGTTTGTGGATGATGCAACAATTCAAAGGAAAATTACTAACACATTCTTGCAAACAGCTGCAAGAGGAATTAAACAAGCTTCATGAATGGAGCAATAAATGGCAAATGGAATTCAATGTGAACAAGTGTCATGTAATTAAATTTGGTGAAACTGAGAAAAGACGAGATTGGGATTATAAGTTAGGAAGATCAACCCTACACATATCAGAAAGAGAGAAGGACCTAGGAGTAATTATCAATAAAAGACTATCTCCAGATGACCATATCAGTGAGAAGGTACGTAACATGTACACATTGCTTGCTAATATAAGAATAGCAATCACATATATAAATGAAGACATGCTGAGAAAGATAATTACATCATTCATCAGACCAACCCTGGAATATTCCACAAGAGTATTGGATTCCTCACTCCAAAAAAAAAACAGAGATAAGATTGAAAAAGTACAAAGGGCAGCTACAAGATGGATACCAAGCTTAAGGGATCTAAGCTACGATGAATGATTAGAAAAACCGAATCTACCAACACTACAGAAGAGAAGGAAAAGAGGAGACATGATTATGCTATACAAATGCATCTCAGGGGAAGAGAAAATAGACATAAATGAATATATAACCTATGGGGAAACATCAGCAAAATGACACTGCAAAAAACTACGTAAAAAGAGAGGTGATAAAGACTTAAGGGAATTCAGTTTCCCAAATAGCCAGACATCCCCACTGACATTACCACCATGGGCAACATCCTTACTGCCAACATCTTGTCATCTACTCGTATCATAGTGACCATAATGACAACACTTCTACTCCAAGCACTTCTACTGCCAACATCCCCACTGTTTATATATTTACTGCTAACATCTCCGTTGTCCACGTATCTACTACCAAATCTCCTATTGCTAACACTTCTATTGCCAGCCTCTTTCTGCCAACACTTGCTTGCAAGCAACCTAGCTGCCAACATCTCTCCCACGCTAAAACTACCATGGACAAGAATTCTACTGGTAACTCATCTTTGGCCAACATTCCAACACCCCTACTGCCAACACCGCTACTACCAACACTCCTACTGGTGATATTTCTACTGCCAACACCTCTCCTGCCAAGACTCCTATTCCCAACACTTATACAGCCAGTGCTTCTGTTGTTAATAATTCTTCTACTCCTACCATCTCTTCTGCCAACTGCCAAAATTTCTACTGCCAACATGTCTTCTGCCAACAACCCCAACTCTTCCACCCACATTCTAATCGCCAGTTCCATCATCGGTTTCATCACTGACAAGCGTTTCTCCAACTCAGCCTTCCTCCCTCACTCACACACACACACACGCACACACGCACACACACACACAC
>JAGKTI010036291.1:0-11096 GCA_018397915.1 Birgus latro
GTAATCAACCGGCTGATTCTTTTCCTAAAATGTATGTTGCACACAATCATCTCCATAGCCTCCCCAAACTCGAGTATTCTTTCCCCTTCCGCATTCCTCACACCATACGCACATCCTCCATGGACTCCTTCATAACCTTGAGCTGCTTCACCCACATGACCATTTAAATCCCCTCCAAGAACCACTACCTCATCATCACCCATACCACTCACTACACGTATTAAATCATCCCAAAATCTATCCTTCTCTGCGTCATCCAATCCCACCTGTGGAGCATATGCCGATATAACTGAAACCAATTTCTGCCCGACCAAAATTTTCACTACTAATATCCTATCACTTACTCTCATAACATTCATGACATATTCCACCCATTTCTCTGCAACCAACACACCCACACCCCCATATCCGTCAGTTCCCCCCTGCCAAAACAACTTATAGTAGCAATCCTTCCCAACAATATTTCTGGCTGATCCACCCCTGTACCGGACTTACTGCAAACATGCCACATCCACCCACCTCCTACTGAATGCCTCAACGACTTCCCCTGCTCTTCCCCTCAAACTTCCCACATTCCACGAACCCACCCTAAACCCCCTGGGTGATTTGCTGTCCTCAGGCTTGCTTTGGTGCTTGTTTTTGTAGTTCACAGTCGGTAAGATAAAGGGGGGTAAACATTCCAAAGGCCCGACCCATTGCACAGACCCAGGTCCAGGTAATGGATCTGGGACCCCTAGCCCACCAGCTTACCAGTGGCTGTGGTAGTGGCCTCGGGGCACCCTGCCAGGACAGCTGCAGGGACACCCTCCAAGCACGGCTTGGCACTGCAACTGCCACGCCATTATACACCCAATGATAGGGCAGCCTCCTGGGGCGCTACTCCCAGGTTCGGGCCCCTCTCTATTGAGCGGCAGCTGCAGCCTGGGAACCGCAATGCCCTGTACCCTCTAGCACAGGTTCGAGCCCCATCTCGCCCAAATAATCTCAAACACTTGGGGCAAATGTGCATTATAGGTCAGAATGTGTTCCAAAATATTCCCAAACACTCCGGGTAAGTCATTATGTCAGAATGTGTTCCAAGAAATCCCCTAACACTTAAGGTAAGAGCCCATTGTCAGACTATGTTCTAAATACCAAAACTTCCAAACAAATGGAACTTTAAGCAAAATTGGCCTAGTAGCTATAGCAATGGGAATGGAGCTTCACAAGTCAATGATGCACTCTCCAAATTTCCACATGGAAAAACTACCTCAGAGCCAAAGCTTTCCAGTATATCCACAGCAACAACACAATGCTCTCTCACTTCCTCATTTGTCTGCCTTCCTTCCATGAGCTCCACATGCTTCTCTCATATTACTCACTGTCACTCCTCTCACTTGACTTCCAGCAAAGTTTACGCTTCACTTTGGACAATAAGGTAATACTTAACCCCCTCAATCCAATCTGATGACACATCTTCAAACAGTAATTCATTCTTCTTGTGATTTGTCACAAGGGCATGGGAAGTAATTCCATCTTGTGCAGTGTTTGTGATAAGTGGGTGTATAAGAGATGTAGTGGTATCAGAGGTAGACTGCAAGATAAAGCTGATTTCATGTGTGCGGTGTGTCAAGGAGAGCATGTGAATATTGACAGGTGTGAAAGAATTGAATTTGGTGGTGAGTCTCTTGAGTGTGTAAAAGAGTTTTGTATATATGTGCTGAAGGTGGGGTTGGAACTAGCTCTGTGGCTAGAGTGAGGAGTGGTTGGACAAAGTTCAGGGAGCCGTTGCCTCTCCTGACGTTGAGAGGGCTCTTCCTCCGTGCTGAGGGATCTTTGTATGCGGCATGTGTTAGGAGTGTAATGCTGTTAGCAGTGTAATGCTGTGTGGTAGTGAGACCTGGGCAGTAAAGGAAGAGGATATTCACAGGCTCAAAACATACAGAAATAGCAATGATTAGGTGGATCTGCAGTGTACCCTCGGGTGCAAGGCCTGGGGAAGATAGGTATATGATGGAAGAGTTGAGAGGTAGGATGGGACTGAGTGTATTGGTATTGTGATGAGGAGAGGTAGATTGAGATGGTTTGGGTATGTGAAGAGGATGGGGGATGATAATTGGGTGCAGAATATGAGAAATGTTAATGCCGGGGGTAGGGTAGTGAGAGGCTGACCGAAAAAGACCTGGGATGAGGTCATTTAGTGTGACCTTAGGGTTAAGGGATTAAATAGGGAAGCTGCCAGTGATCAAGTAGCACAGACAGCTGCCATTAGGTGACCAAGGCCAATGCATGCAAGCATGTTGGAGCCATCAAAAACAAAAATGAACAAAAACGAAACAAGAAAATTTGACTCAACTTACGATCCTCTAGTAGTGAAGGGATTAATGAAGGCTATATCTAACTTCTCCAGTTTGAACAGCTTCACCAAAGCTGAATAAAATCATCTGGTGTTAGCAAAAGATAAACTACACCCTCAGAATACTAATAACAATGCTGCTTGTAATAGAAGTTCTTAGTCTTATCCTTCTTTTTACATGCATGTAAAGTGCTAACCCGGGATTCCATGCAATCAAAGGCGACACATACTGATCCTTTAACCCTTGATAATACCAACTGTGCAGTGGTGATTGGTTTATAGTGGGAGAGGGTCGCCTGACAGTTACAGCTGCCTAAGATTAGCTTTTCCTCTATTTTATTCCTTTAAACCTCTTTTTTGCTCTTTTGTCTCCTTCAAAGCAGTTTATGTTCTTGGGATGCTTATTTATAGTCTACTTAAGAACAAGAAGATTTTATAGTTGGCAAGCTGGGGTTCATCATGGTTACTTTTTTTCACCTTTTTAAACTTCTTGAAATCACTTCACATCACTGTCTTATGTCTGCTTTCCCTTTATACAATAGGCTATGCTATTAGGAAGCTTATCTGTAGTCTGGCTGGGGTCAAAGAGGGTCTTGGGTCTTTAGGGGACCAGTCACGATCATGTAAAAATCTATCCATTCATCACCCAATCTTGTGTTGCCCCCATGAGAAGCGTAGAAGCCCGGGGCTAGGCAAGTTGGTCCTGACATTTAAGATGAGAGTGACCAGCCTCACTCATCCGAGTGGCATTACGTGAGCAATAAACTCCAATCACCCGTTAGATATAAACCTACACAGACTCAATCCAATTGGAGTGCCTTAACATAAATCATCCACCCCACCCCCTTCCATCTGGTGAGTACAAACCTGGCTCTAGGCTACTCAGTTTGGACATTTAAGGTGTGGGTGACCAGTCTCTCTGGCCCCCAAGATATATTATACGAGCAATAAAGCCCAACCATCCCTTAGGACCTTACAAGCTCAATCTTTTTATGAGTTACCAAAGATTATATCGTACTGTTTTGTAAAGGCTCCAACATGCTTACATGCATAAGCCTTGGTCACCAAAAGGCAGCTCTCCACACTGCTCAATCTCTTACAACCTCTCTATTCAGCCCTGTATTCCTGAGGTCACACACTATGACTTCATCCAATGTCTTCTTTGGTTTGCCTCACAACCCAACCCTCGATGTTCACACCTCTAACCTTCCACACCCAACTGTCATCTTCCATCCTCTCAACATACCCAAACCAGCTCAACCTACCCCTCCTCATCATAACACCAATACATTCAAGTCTCATTCTTCCTTTTAAATCTTCAATTGTAATCTTAGCCCTCCCAAACTTTACATTCAAGAACACATTACACGTATAATTTCTGTCACTTCTGTATGAGCCTATGAATATCCTCTTCCTTTACTGCCCAGGTCTAAATTCTGCACAGTATTATACTCCAAACACATTCTGCATTCGAGGATCCCTCAGCATGGAGGGAGAGCCCTCTCAGTGTTAGGAGAGGCAATAGCTCCCTGAACTTTCTCCAACCACCCCTTGACTACCTACAGAGTTAGCTCCAGCCCCACCTCCAGCACATAACATGTCCTCCAACTAACAAAACTCCTCCACACATGCATGAGACTCACCAGCAAGATCAATTCTTTCACACCTCTTCTCTACATGGTGTAATAAATGGTTTCCTGGTTAATAAAAAAAACCACTGGCTTGTCACGCAATGTAAAGTCACCTGAAGACTGCACTACACCTTGAGCAGATGATGAACACCTCCATCTACTGCTGTTGGTTAACACAACAGACTTTTAAGATGGGTTACAACATCTCTGAGTGCATGGGCTCCAAATGTGCAGAACTGTAGGACAATACTTCAGACCTACACAAACAGAGCAATCAGTGTGCTGGATTTCAGACACTGAAAATTTAAAAACTGTATAGTCATGAATATATTCAAAGCCTTAGAAAATTAAGGCTTTTTCCAGATGGAGATAGTGGTTAAAGAGGGGAGACCTGAGGGTGTGTTTATAATTCACGTGTCTGAAAAGGGTGATTGGCTGATTTTGCTGGTATAGCATGTGTTTTGTCTTAGCAGCATTCTACTAAGTACAGGTAATGTTTGAGCTGGCCTGCAGCTCGTTTTAAGTTTTGGATTGTTATTATGCTACATCATTAGAATAAAGATAAGAAAAAGGGCATATTTAATAGCTACTTCTACCCCTGCCATATTGTAAGAGGGGAAAAAAAAATAATGTAATTATTCATGGGCTGTTGCTGCTGAACCCCAGTTTGTTTGGTCAGGCAGACCTGTTGACCACTGGTAAGCAATACCTACACTAGGTCACCCTACAGTCTGTACACCATGCAGGGAACTGCCGCCCCTGTGGTTGACACCTCACCATTAAAGGACCAGGTTGAGTCCTTCCCACAGAAATGCAGGGAAATGTTTGGTGGTCTGGCTCCTGAGTGGATACCACAGCTCCCTATCCTCAATCACAGTGCTACCACATGTACATGACTATACAGTGCCTAATTTATTAGTTATGAACTTAAATGACATCCTGATCATAGGGTGCCACTGTGCAAGTAACTGACCAAAGCTCTATCCTGTCTCTCCACATTCCTCAATCTTTAGCAGCCTCTCTTTTCAGTCCCTGAACCCTAAGGTCACACTGTATTACCTCACCCCAAGTAATTTCTTGGTTTAACTCTTGCAATTTCTACCCTCAACGTATACAACTCTCCCCCGACACCCAGCTGTAAGTCTCCATCCTCTCCATATGCAAAACCATCTCAACCTACACCCCAGCATAAAATTAACTCATGTCCCATCCAACCTCTCATCTCTTCATTCACAATCCTAACCCCCTTAAGCCTGTCATTCAAGGACAATACACATCTAATTCCACCAGGATGAAGGTATACAGCCAACCAGATGAACATCATACACACACTCACACCTCCAACACAACCCAGACACACACCCTAGTGTTTTGCACTGCCCTATGTCAAATTTACAGCCATTCCTGCATGGCACTATAACAAACTTGACTAGATGCACACTAAAGAACCTCAGACATACCACCAATACCCCCAACCACTCAACACACCTTCCATAAAGGTTGGATCCCAGTCTTGAAAAAGGTACCATACTGGAACCCAAGTGTTAAAAATGTTACAGACTCATAAGATGTTCTGGGTGCAACAAATATTAATTCCTACAGGAAGCAGACCGAAGAAGACCTGGGACAAGGTCATATAGTGACTCATGGGACTGAACAGGGAGGTTGCCAGAAATCAAGAAGCATGGTGAGCCGCCACTAGCTGACCAAGGCCAACACACGCAAGCAATGATATGTAATGATGCAATACAAAACTAATACCTGAATAAAGAAACAAAATATGGACTGCACTGGCCAAACCAGGAAGCTGTCCAGTCTTACTTTTCTCACAGAATACCTCACTACATGGCACCCATCTCTCAAAAGCTCCCTCTACAAATCATTTACTTTCTTACGGCTCATTTTTAATGGTAAACTCAATTTTTTATCTTGCATTATTTTGCTATTTACACTCTGGATCAGCATTCTACAAACTCCAACATTCATCAACTAATGAACTTGTTTATTTTCTTGTTATGCATGAAAGATCCAGCTATCATTTAGGGTAGGTTCTGTGAGATTTTCCCATGCTAGTTTCACAGTTCACCAAAGCTGGATAAATTCAAACAATGCAAAACATTAAATTTTCAGTAGTCTGCCATATTCAAGAGGATCTAGAGTATGCGCGGAAAGTGCCGACGCCATCTTAAAAAAATGAAAACATTCTTGTGGTTAGCAAGGAGAAACAAATAAATTAACACTCACCAATGAATTTAGTATTTACTTGCATTCCCCTTCACCTTTATCTTCTTAAGGCATCTGGGGAGACTGATGGCGTAGTTTTGCAGAACAGACGGACTGAAACTGCTCCATAGCTGCTTGACTGCAGCCTCAAGTTTAGGCAAAGATGATTTGTCCATACTACGCAGCTGCCGCTTCATGTGCGCCCATAAATTCTCAATGGGATTGATATCTGGACTGTTTCCGGGCCAATCTCGAATAAAGGGAACCGCACAGTCTGTTAGCCACTGTTTCACTGACTTTGCAACATGTGCAGGGGCAGAATCTTGCATAAATACTCTTGCCTTGGTTTTATCAAAAGAGTCACTTAAAACATCACATAAGAGCTCCAAATAATTGTTCTGGTAGAATTACCAACCTACCACCATAATATGTAAAGCAGCCCCAAGCCATGAGTGAGGCTGGGTATTTAACAAACTTGGGAGTGTACTTAGGATCCAGGGGGTCACTGCCTGGTTTGCGGTACACTCGTGATGAAGGGGTACCAGTGACAGTAAATGTTGACTCATCACTCCAAAGCACAGTTTTCCATTGCTCCTCACTCCAGGCAAGATATTTCTTACAAAAATTTACTCTCTTTTTCTCCTGAAGTGCAGTTAGCAGTGGTTTTTTACGAGCACAAAAACTCCTGTAGCCCAGATCGTCATGCAACAGTTGCTGCACACTTCTGACTGACACATCTGCCAGCAACTATGGGTTCTTTTCTTTTAAATCCCGTGCTGTTAGCCTTGGATCCTTGCTAACTTGCCTTCAGATCAGCTGATGGTTCCTGAAGGTTGTCTTACGAGGTCTCCCAGGCTTAGGAAGTGGAGTGGGAGGAATGGCCTCCCCGCTGTCCTTGAACCGCTTCACCAGTCTCTGCACTGTCCTCAGTCTAACACCTGTTTGATTTACAATAAATGGGAGTTTGTGGCCAGCTTTGTATAAAGTAATCACTTCCACACGTTTGTCCTTGCTTGTGGTTACTTTAGGCATGATGAGAATGTGGTAGGTAACCAAACAACTGTGTTATTTGAGTCAAAACATGCCCCCGTGGTGCATCACACACAGAGACAATCCTCCTCCTGTGGCTGCCCAAACATTACTGAGCCTGCTCCTGTGGTGCCAAACCTATCAAGCAGGGTTGCCAGCTCCCGCTGAAAAAGCGTCAGCTCATTTCGCATCACAGGGGAGGGTAGTATTGCCCCTACTTCACTTAACGCGAAAAAGAATGACGTCGGCCCTTTAGCGTCAATACTTTCCGCGCATACTGTATCTATCTATCTATTGCCAGACGCCTCAATCCCACACAGGGTGGCCACAAACAAATCGCTTCCATGTAGCTATGTCCTCCGCCATTTCACTACCCCGCTCCCAACTCACACCCCCCTCTCTCATGTACCTCTCCATTCCATCCCTCCATCTCATCCTTGGCCTCCCCCTCCCTCTTCCCCCCACCACCTCACTCACATACACACTCCTCGTCAGTCTCTCACTCTCCATCCTCTCCACATGCCCAAACCACCTTAACGTATTTCTCCTAACGCTTCCTATCACGTCCACATCACACCACAATGCTCCTTCACTTCCTCAATTGTTAGACTGTCTCTCCATGTGACTCCACATGCTCCTCTCAAATAACTCATTTCCACTGCTCTCACTCTTGACTTCTGTCCTTCCAACAGGGTCCAAGCTTCACTTCCATATGTTAGAGTTGGTATCACAATACTGTCATGTAACAACTTTTTCACTTCCATACTCACCTCCCTGTTTCTTATCACTGCTTTCAACGAACCAGCAACCTTCCTTCCCTGCTGCACCCTTTCAAGCACTTCACCCTCCAGACTTCCATCCTTACTCATCACACTAACTAAGTACTTAAATGCACTCACATTCTCCATACCATCCCCATCCAATCTCACTGTACATTCACTGGCTTCACTTCTCTCAAGACGATCACTTTACTCTTCCCCACATTCACCTTTAGATACCATTTCGTACACACTCTCCCAAACCCATCTACCAAGCCTTGCAGCTCCCCTTCGTCGTCACTCAACAACACAGTATCATCTGCAAACAACAGTACAGGGAGTTTCCAAACACTGCCCTCTCTCACTAGGGCCGCTCCAACATCCACTGCCCGACCTTGTACAGTACATCCTTGAAAAATGCGCATCTGAATTGTGCGATTCGCCATTTATGCGGGCACCATCCCAAAAAATACGATTATATAATATGTGCAGTGCGTCCCTGCGTGCAAGGCCTGGGGGGGCTGGGTTTACGATAGAAGAGTTGAGAGGTAGGATGGGACTGGAGTGTATTGGTGTTGTGATGAGGAGAGGTAGGCTGAGGTGGTTTGGACATGTGGAGAGGATGGGGGATGATAACTGGGTACAGAGGGTGAGAAGTGTTAATATTGGGGGAGGGGTTGGGAGGGGTAGACTGAGAAAGACATGGGACGAGGTCATTAAATGTGACTTAAGGGTTAAGGGACTGAATAGGGAGGCTGCCAGAGATCGAGCAGCGTGGAGTGCCGCCATTAGGTGACCAAGGCCGACACATGCAAGCATGTTGGAGCCTTCAAAAACGAAACGAAACGAAACGTATTGTGCACGTATTTTTAAATTGTGCGGGCACGTCTGAGATGACCGAGCCATTCAAACTACATTCTGTACTACTTTACGAGGCAGATGGAATGCGTAAGGTGACAAGACAGTTCGGTATTTCATTTTGTTTGTATTATTCATAATTTTACTAATTTATCATAATTTCATAAAAGATGGTCATGATAATATAACTAATGTAACAGTAATTTTCTAAAAGTGGGAAGTTTAAGATAATATGCACAAAAAGCTGAGCATTTTAGTCACAATTAAAAAAGCGGGACTGTCCCTCCTAAAAGTGGGACTCAGGTCACCTTATTCTAGGCGTCCCGACTCCCGCAGTCCTGTTCAGTATTCAAGCGATCTTGCATTGTTAGGGTTTACCAGGCATAATTCATGTGTTATACAGTGAGATCCCGGGTTACGTCGGTATCCACTTACGTCAAATTGAGGTTACGACAGTCGGTTAGGAAATTTTAAAATATAAGAAAATAAAGAAAAAATACGTAAAGCTCGGTTTTTAAAGTGTTGCTGTTTACCGCAAGATGTCTCTGGTGTTTTCCTGTCTCACGCTTGACTACCAACAACAATCGCTCTCAGTCTCGCTGATACTACCACCTGTACTGTAATTTTCTTGTGTTTGTTTTTCGCCTGATTCCACAATGCCTAAGAGACAGCTTCCTAGTGACCATAATGACTCAAAGAAACGCAAGACCATCACATTACGTGAAAAAGTCGATATCATTAAGCATAATGAGAAAGGAGAAAAAGCATCAGTGATCGAGTGAGGAAAAAAAAGCCATCAAAATTGATGTTAGAAATACTTACATTATCGTGCTGGTAATGATGTTCGTATTTAATATTTTACAGCAGTATTTTACGGTAAACTTTATTGTATGATGAAGTATGAAAAGTATTTGAATTTAGGAATAAAATATGTGTTGGCAGTGGGCACATGTGTAAGGACGGGAGAGTGAGGAAGCGGTTGCCATGACGATGAGAAGTGCCGCTACTGCAGCGAGTGAGCTACTGTGACGAAGACTAGTAGCAAGTACAACTTATATATTTCACATTATGTGAAAAAGTCGATATTATTAAGCGTAATGAGAAAGGAGAAAAAGCATCAGTGATCGAGTGAGGAAAAAAAAGCCATCAAACTTGATGTTAGAAATGCTTACATTATCGTGCTGGTAATGATGTTGGTATTTCATATTTTACGGCAGTATTTTACAGTAACCTTTATTGTATGATGAAGTATGAAAAGTGTTTGAATTTAGGAATAAAATGTGTGTTGGCAGTGGGCACGTGTGTAAGGACGGGAGAGTGAGGGAGCGGCAGCCTGACTCAGTTGTGGGTGAGGCAGGTGCGGCATAACTCAGTTGCCATGACGATGAAAAGTGCCGTTACTGCAGCGAGTGAGCTACTGTGACGAAGACTCGTAGCAAGTACAACTTATATTTTATTCAATAAATATGGTTTCGTTTCGTTTTTGAAGGCTCCAACATGCTTGCATTTGTCGGCCTTGGTCACCTAATGGCGGCTCTCCACGCTGCTCGATCTCTGGCAGCCTCCCTATTCAGTCCCTTAACCCTAAGTCACATTTAATGACCTCGTCCCATGTCTTTCTCGGTCTACCCCTCCCCCAATATTAACACTTCTCACCCTCTGTACCCAATTATCATCCCCAATCCTCTCCACATGTCCAAACCACCTCAGCCTACCTCTCCTCATCAGAACACCAATACACTCCAAAACACATCAGTTCAAAAGACTGTGTTTCTTATACAAACCTGTTATAAGATTATTACATGTATAGTATGCGATGCATGGTTGAAAAATCTGTAAAACTCGACTTACGTTCAAAATCGGCTTACGTCATGTCTCAGGAACGGAACTCTGACGTAACCCGGGACCTTACTGTACATTGTATTCACTTAATCTTGAATTATCACCATGGCACAGCCACATACCAAGAAAAACAAGAAGATTAATTTGGAAAGTAAACTGAAAGTTATTGAAATGAAGAAAGCAGGAAAAAGAAAATGTGATAACAGTCTGGAGTTTGGATTGGGTGAGTCAGCTGGTTCCGAGACAATTCGCCATCAAAATATGGACGTTTCCCCGTCATTTTATAAATACAGTAGGCGTGGAAAGTGCTCACGCCATCTTAAAAAAAGAAAACATTCTTGTGGTTAGCAAGGAGAAACAAATAAATTAACACTCACCAATGAATTTAGTATTTACTGGCATTCCCCTTCACCTTTATTA